>JAQQSV010000879.1:0-44314 GCA_028646515.1 Pseudochirops corinnae | reverse complement strand
ACTTTTCCCCCTGAACTAGGTAAATGATATGTTTGATTAAAGTAAGATTGTTAACCCATTTTGAGTTGCTTTCCTTTAGAAAAGCAGATCTAAGAACCTGTGCTAGTAGCCGCCCTAGGCATGCTAGGGTGCTTACTGTTACAGAGGTCTTCTTTCTGCTTCTAGAGAGGTCATTGTTGGTTCCAGACTCTCTTCAGAAAGAAAGTTGTGGAAAGAGAACAGATTTTGGAAGGCAGAGATGTAGGAGAAATCTAACTCTTCAATATATTCTTGATTTCCAGTTTGTTTCCCTAGAGACTATAGAAATTGCTCTTCAATCTCATCCAAGGGGAAAATTCCCCCAAATAAAGTCTTCAGCAATATTTGATGGTTCAACAACCAAAAAAATTATGGTTTATTCATGTAAATGACACTAAAAAATGAGCATCACAATCTGCCTTGCCTCTGTCCCCAAGATCCACTAGGCTTTCCCTTCTGTCTTCCAGCTGAATTCCATTATATGTGTTGTCCTCTCTCCCCATTTATAAGAGTTCCTTGACAGCAGCAATTGACTTTACCTTTCTATCTGTATCTCTAGCACTTAATATAGTGTTTTGCACACAGCAAGTTCCTAATAAATGCTTTTTTCATTCATTCATCCATTTAGGAATGGGATATTAGTGTTCAAATGTGTTTGTTGTCTCTACCATCTTTGATGATGAGGAAAAACTGGTTATTTTTTTTTCAAATCTTTGCAGCTGTTTGTCCCTTCCCATTTTTTTCCCTACTTACTTTTCTCCCTTTGTTTTTATCCTTAAATACCTTCAGAATGACTTTCCTTAGTTGGGTCTCTCTCCAGTCTTTCTTTTTTTTGTTTTATGAGGTGATACTGCTTATAATCTTCCATTATCCTTCTCTGTAAGACTTTACAAATGAGTGCATATTGTAAAGTAGTGTTGTCCTTGGCTGTTATATCTCTCCACTTGCCAAGTAAGGTTTAAGAGCTTCCTGACTAAGTTGCTTTTTATTTTTTCAAGCTTTTTTGTTCTCCTTGTTGTGGCAATTGATTTATAGTGGTGAAATTTGCGTTTGGAATTGTTGTAATTGATGTCTATGCCCTTTATTCTATCCATATTCCATTTCTCATCATCAATGACATATTTAAATAGGTCATAATAGAGTTGTTTTAGTTGCATACCATAACTTTTCCTCATTTTGTTCTTCTAGTTTTATACCAACTATGATCAATGACTTGACTGTACATAGACAACTGATTGAGGAATGACTCCTATATCAGTAACAAGCCATTTTCTGTACAGTAAAATAGAATGAATTTATTTTTGTGATATTATTTGGTTCTCATCATGTCTAGTACTTTCCAATCCTTTTCTCAAAAAAAAAAAAGTATTAATAAGGCAATAGCATGAGGCTCTTATCTGGTCTGGAAATCCTTAGCCTCTCCCATTCCTAATTCCTGATCCATATTTCCCAATGTATTTCTTGCTATCCCTGCCCTTTTCCACATTTATATTAAAGTCATTGAGCATACCATCATCATCATGATCTTTATTATAGTGCTTTAAACTTTATCAAAGCACTTTATCAATACAATCTCATTTTATCCTCAAAACAACCCTGAGGGGCAAGTGCTATTATTATTAATCCTTTTTTATAGATGAGAAAATTGAGGCAGATGGAGGTTAAGTGACTTGCCCAAGGTCACACTCCTAATAAGCACTGGAAGCTGCATTTGAACTCTATGTCTTCATGATGATAGACTCAGTGCTCTAGCCACTATCCTACCTGGTTAATTAAGTATAGTTTTCATTTAAAGGTCTTGTCTAGTTCTTCATCAAATTTCTCTACCTCTTCACCATCTCCAACAGATGTTGGTACATAAATTTACCAATTTTTCATTTTGGTCTTTTTGCAAGCACTTTTTGTGTACACTGTAATACAAGATGAATAGATGCTCTGAGTCATGGAACACACAACAAAATGAACTCTATCAACTCTTTTATTTGTTTCTCCAAAGAGAATGTGTGAACTTTACTTGCATTTTGCTGCTACTTCCCATTTTGTTTAAAATGAGAATGTCAAGATTGATATGTTTCAGTTCCTCTAAGAATGTGTCAGGTCATTGACCAAGAAACTCACATTTGGAGTGTCAAGAGCTAAGTAAAGTTTATAGACTGTCTAAAAACTGTGTGAATCTCAGCACAATAAGTAATTAAGACAAATACAGTTGAGCAGGAGGGAAAATTGGGTACTATAGTTCCTTAGAGGGGGCAGCTAGATGACTCAGTGGATAGAGCTCTGGTTCTGGAGTCGGGGAGAAATGAATTCAAATTCAACCTCACATACTAGCTATGTGACCTTGGACAAGTCACTTAATCCCTGTTTTCCTAGGAGGCAGTTAAGTGACTCAGTCCTGGGCCTGGAAGCAGGAAAACCCGAGTTCAAATTTGAGCTAGCACATTTACTAGCTGTGTGATCCTAGACAAGTCACATGACCTCGATTTGCCTTAGTCCACTGGAGAAGGAAATAGTGAACCATTCCAGTATCTTTGCCAAGTGTCTGTGCCCATAGACAGTACATTTCATGAGGTCACAAAGAGTCAAACACAACTGAACAACAAGAAAAATACCTAGGGAGCTAATCTCTCAAGGGATTTTGGAGTCCATCTGGTCAAATCCATGGGATTTGGGGTCCTATGCATGCTCTTTTCATCTCAACAGTGAAGATTTGGTGAGACTCTCTTCCACAAAGAAGGTAAGGTAAGGTAGCATGAGGACTGTTTATCATAACTGGAGGAAAACATCATTGCTTTCAGGAGAGAGACTCATCTACCTGGAAATGATAAAGGGGAAGGACAGAACAGGTGAGGGATTTTGTAATGAGATGAACAAAGAAAGGGAGGACATTGTTCACAGACCATAGTTTGCTGTTCCCATACCACACTGTCTCCAACCTGAGGAAAACTGATGAGGGAGTCTCTGAAGGAGCTTATCAAGCACAGAACAATTTTTTTCTACTTGAAACTCACGTTCTCCTCATCTCCTAGTCAGCTAAAGGAATACGTGGGTTTAATATCAGTTATCTAAGGCAAATCCGCAGTCACTTTATCCATTTAGTTTCTATAAAGATTGGGATATGAGCTTAATGGAAACTATGTTAGATAGAGATGGAAAAAAGACTCTCTGCATCTAAAAATCTGTCAACTGAATGTGAAAAATGAGACCTGAAAAGACCATGATATAGTTGAGGATGAGTAAATGGTAGTAGAATATGTAACAGAAGTGGCCCATGCATAAAGTGCCACTGATGGAACTCCCCATATAGAAGGGACTAGGGAGCTCCCCTCCAGGAAAGACAGGAGAACATCAAGTGTCTTGGAGAAACTTCCGTGAATGTGTGAACATTTGCTAACTGGTCCTTCCAGTAGCTATACAGGCATTCAAAAAGGCATTCATCAACCTCTGCCCCTCTCTTACATGGATCTCTTCTCATGGTTTTGAGTCCTTCATTAATGAAATCCAGTTAGAGACAATGCTGTAAGGGAAGAAACCTGAGGAACTCTCTCTCCAAGATCAACACGTGGCTCCATGAAAATAAGTCTCAGTACTTTGTCTCACCATTTGTTCTTTTGTTTTAGGTGAAGGAAATTAATCTGGAAGTTCTGATCTTGTGAGTTTGTCAAGAGTGTGATTTGATCAGGTGATCAAGCCACCAGGAATCTGAATTTGGAGAAAATGGAAGTTCAGGAGTCCATGCTGGGTTTTTCAGTCAAGCTGAGCATTGATTTTCCAAGGAGCATAAAATGATCTTTGGGGCTTATTTAGCCCATCAGTAGCAGAGACAGAAGTTCTGTGGCAGTCATAGATTCTTTCTCTGGATGTGAACTTGGTGGGACCAATGCTATGTAGAAACCATGCTATATCTGAGCCCACTTTCCCCAGGGACAAAGGTGGTATAGGGAAAAGTGTGTACCTCAGGTGTAAGCAGAAATGTTTATAAGTTTGTCTTTGTCATATCTTCAAAGTAAATATTTTTTAAAGAGGTAATTGATGTTAATTGTTTACAGGGTAGAGTACTAATCACTGAGGGCTAACAACAATCAGGAGAATGCAATCCGTGGTGCTTAAGGTGAAGGCATTAGAAAAGAGATGCTCTAACTCTTAGGAGTTATCCCTTGAACTCTCAGATGAAGTTGTAACCAACCTGGCTCCAAGGCTAGTGTTCCTGAAGTGTACTCATTACAAATGAGTGAATGAAGTATAATAATTTTACATTTAATAGAAGATTTCATCGTTAATAAATCTTCTATCATCACATCTTTTTATATTAAAAAAACCAGAATGCTAAATGTATTATCTGAGAGATAAAAGAAGTATAAGAATTCTGTTATGATGATTTTGACCCCAGAAAGTTAAAGAAAAATGCTTAGTAGTGTCATACTCCTCTCATTATTTCCCCCGAGACTGTATCATCTTCTTTGTAATTAAACAATTTAGATGCTTGTCAGCCAAAATAAACTTCTGCAAAATAGTAAGCCTGCATTTGCTATGACATCTTCATTTTAAAAAATGAATGGCAAGAAATAAAGTTGAAAATGTGCTTAGGAAAATAGTGTCTAACATTATCCAAATGATCTGGAAAGATTGAGTCACGTCAATTTGAGGGGAATTATGCAGGTTTGTTTTGCAAAGGAAATAACTCTCTTTAGAAAAATATCAAACACTTATCTTTACCAAGAATAGCTTAAGGCAGACAGCATGTGGAAAGAGGAATTTGGCAGGCAACAGCTAATTGGAAAGGGAGGGTATCATCAGCCAGAAAGACTAGGAATTCACCCTTGTATCTGTCTGTCTGTCTGTCTATCTATCTATCTATCTATCTATCTTTCTTTCTTTCTTTCTATTTGTCAATCTACTGATCTATTGATTGAAAGACAGATCTATCCATCTCTGTACTATTTATTGATCAACTGAGTGATGTATCTATCCGTCCTCCATCTAATTGTCTATTTAAAAGAAAATCTTGAGAAATTCCGTGTCTGAAAAATGATCATTTTCCCTTTTTTCAGAACACCTTCTGTTACCTACTTTAAAGAGTTCACTTCAACAATTTTTTTCATTTGTTTTTTAAAAGGGGTCCCAGATCTATGTTTTCATTGCTATAGAATCAAGTAAATAAGCATATCTAAGATGCCTACCATGCATCAGGTGCTGTGTTAAGCCCTCAAGTTCCAATGAAAGGCAGAAAGCAATCCCTGCTGTCAAGCTGCTCAGTGTAATAGGAGAGAGAACCTACAACTAGCTACGCATGAACAAGCTATTGACTAGGTAAGTAGGAAAAAAAATCTGAGAGGGAAGACGCTAAGATGGTAGGATTTGAAGGGAGCCAGGGAAGCCAGGAGGTGGAAAAGAGGGAAACAGCCACAGAAAACGCTGAGTCAGGAGATAGAATGTTGTGTTTGAGAAACAGCAAGAAGGCTGGTCACTGCATCTGAGTACAGGGAAGGGGGAAAATGCCCTAAACCATTAGATCTCTTGCCAAGCTTCCTTTAAAATTGTTTTCCCATCTATTCCTTCTCTCTATTTCACATTGCTCATAATCTTCCACCTTTTTTGCTTTAAAATTTTGTTAATGAGTTTATATTTGAAACCACTGTTGCCTGCAGTGACCGGACCCTTCTGTTTGCCAATGACATTAAAGTTTTGCTAGGTGGGGCAGTTTCTAGGTTTTTGTGTTCTCTGTTATGGTTATTGATTTACGTTAGTTAAATTTCTGTATGAAATTTTCAGAATTGGTATCTAAGTTCGTATAAAAAGGTGATGGCACAGACAGCAGGATACTGCTAACTGCTACCAACAGGCAGATAAAACAGGACCCCCAGGGAATAACAGCCTTCTAGACCAAGGCTTTTTAAACTTTTTCCACTTGTGATCCCTTCAGCACTTTTTTTTTTTTTTTTGGTTTTTGCAGAGGGAAGACAGGGCTATTGGGGTTAAGTGACTTGCCCGAGGTCACAGGGCTAGTTTAAGTGTCTGAGGTCACATTTGAACTCAGGTCCTTCTGACTCCAGGGCTGGTGCTCTACTCACTGCGCCACCTAGCCACCCCCCTTCAGCGCTTCTTAAACTGTGAGGGGAGACCCCAAGTTGGGGTCAGGACTCATAGTTTGGGAAGCACTGCTCTTTAGAACACCTATTTTGCTTCTAGGGGAAGCTTGTGGGAGAGAGAAAGCCAATTTGGCTGGACTGTAAGAAGAGAAGGTATGTCCAATAAGTCTGAAAAGACAGATTGATCCAACCTCCAACTGATCTCTTTTGTAATCTCTTTATTTCTTTAAAGAGTATTTTATAATTTTATCTATACAGATCTTGCCAAATTGACTCCCAGGTACTTTGTGCATTTTGTAGTTGCTTTGAGTGGGACCTCCCTTCCTATTATTTCCTCCTGGGTTTCATTATAGCTGTATAGAAATGTTGATTTTTTTGTGTGAGTGAGTTTATTCTGTATTCTTCTACTTTGCTGAAACTATTAATTATCTCAATTGGTTTCTTCACTGAATTCCATAGCATGCCCGACTAATGGTTTTCCAGTCTCTGCTTCAATATTGCAAATAACAAGAAGCTCATTAAGTAGCAATTTCATTGACAGCTCAAGTTGTTAGAAACGTCTATCTTGGATTGATGCAAAATCTACTAAGTAACTTTCCACTCATTAGTCCTATTTTTGCCTTTTGGAATGACACAGAATAAGCAAGCCCCTTCCCTGCAGTGCATAAAAGCTCTCAATAGCATAAGGAAGGCAAAGCAGCTGAATTCTGTGGTCAGAAAGACAGCATCTCAGACAATCATCCTAAGGACAGTCAAGTTACTTTATTCAGTACCTACCATGTGCCAGTTGCTGTATTACAAAGAAAGACAAAAACATTCCTTGTCTTCAAAGAGAAGCCTCTATCCTTCACTTGAGTCAAAACTTAAAAGGCAAGGGAAAATAGGGGTTCACTGGTGGTATTTGAGACAGGCTTTGATCAGACTCTTTCTGTAAAACCTTGAAGTGCTGGAAGGAGAGAGGAGACATTTAGGACCCCTTGGGTATAGCTATGTGTCTTGCCCTCTGTGGGTGTGGTCTTCCTGTGCTACGTGTATGCTGGACCATGCTGCTCAGCTGTCTGTGTTCTGAGGCACAGAGAATACCAGAGGGATCCTGGTAATAAAACTGTGTCACAGGGTCAGCAAGAGCTGCATCTTTCACAGCACCTTCTGAGCGATTCCATCGTCCCTGGAGCATGTCAGTGTCAGCAATTGTGGCACCCTTACCATTAGAGGTTGCAGAATCTTGACAGTCCTTTAAATATTTGAAGACAGCTATCATGTTTAATCTTAGCCTTCTTTTCTTCCACTGTTAGTATGTCCTGATTTAGAGACAGCCTGGGGTAATAGGAAGAACTCTGAGCCTCAGTTCTGCTGCCTGCCCTTCCTCTTACTAACTCTGTGACCTTGGAGAAGTTACAGTACCTCTCTGGGTCTCAGTTTTATCATCTGTTAAATGAAAGTGTTATATTGAATGACTTGTATTGCCCCTCCCAGCTCTAAAATTCTATCGCCGATTTCCAGATTTTATTCCTCTGGGTTCACACTCATTCATCAATGTCCCTATTGCAAAGTGACTCCCCAAATGAAGCTCCAGCTGAGGAATAACCAAAACTGACCACAATGAGATTGTTGCCACTTGTGATCTGGAAATTCTACTCTTATCAACATACCTTAAAACCTTAATTGCATTTTAATTGTCACAACACATTGTTCGATCTCATTTCATTTGGGGTGGTATCTTATACTGGGACATCTGAGTCAAAAGCCACACAAGGGCAGCTCTAGGATAATAAGCATAGTATCATGTGCTGATAGATGCAGGAGACATAAAGAAAACCAGATTTGACAGATAAATCAGTGCGATAACTAGGTATAAATTAACAAGAAGAGCTAATGGAATGAGAAGAAGAATAAATCTATGTCTAAAAATGAAAAAGATTTCCTGAAATGAATTTAACTGGGCAATGAGGGATGAAAGAGGAAAGGTAGGGAGCAAGAATCACATCTGATCCTCCTGAAGGGAAAGAAAGGACAAAGATCCAAGAGAATGTTGGGTCAAACAGTTCTCCAACCCTGGCAACTAGTGGATACCATCAGTTGCCAGGGGCTCTTTGCTTTGCTTTTGTTTTTGTTTTTCTGGAGTCAGAGTAAGGATGATAGGCCTTAGGGCAGGATCAGGGAATTGGAAGCAATTTTGTTCATATGCATAGAATATGCACAAATGGAATGCTTCTAAATTAGAAAGTATTATGTGATATGATATGACATGACATGACATGATATGTTGTTAGTTTGGGATCTAGAAACTTCTGAAAAACATCTAAAGTCACTCAGTTTGCTAGCATTTATTAAGTCCCTATCATATGCCAGGTTCCATACTAAGGACTACAGATAAAAAAAAGTGTCCCTGTTCTTAAGGAGCTCATACTCTAACTGGGGAGACAATATGCCAACCATGTACAAACAAGATGTAGATAGACAGATAGATAGATGTATACATATAGATATATCTGTATCTCTCTCTTCGTATATGTCTATCTATCTATCTATCTATATGACAAATTGGTGATAATCAACAGAGGAAAGGCACTAAGATTAATGATGACAGGGAAAAGCTTATAGATTGTAGAAGGCAGGGTCTTTGCTAAGATTTGAAGGAAGCTAAGGAAGATAGGAGATACAGATAAGTAGTCTGAGTCTCATTGAAGCTCAACGGTCAGATCCCTATTTTAAGAAATCTTGGGGTGGCTAGGTGGCGCAGTGAATAGACCACCAGCCCTGGAGTCAGGAGGACCTGAGTTCAAATCCAGACTCAGACACTTAACACTTACTAGCCCTGTGACCTTGGGCAAGTCACTTAACCCCATTTGCCCTACCTTCCCCTCTCCAAAAAGCAAAAAAAAAAAAAAACATCTTGGGTTATTCTGACATCATGGGAGCATAGATTTAGAACTAGAAGGGATATGAGAGGGGATTAAGTCCAAACTCCTTACTTTACATCAAAAGAAACTGAGGCTAAGGGAGGTTGACTTACCCACTGTCACACACACTTGATACGTGGCCCTCTTAGGTAGAATCTGAAATCTGATCTTTCTGACTTCAACTCCAGCACAGATGTTAAGGACAAATCTACATTGGTTGGGTCGTAGTTCATACTGAAAAGGCAGCTGATGGCAATGACTCCCTGGTCACAGATGTGTGAGAGGAATGAGAGAGGAGGGTGGATCTGGTAGAAACAAGTAGTACATCTGGTTGAGGAATTCGGATTTCCTTTTTTTACTCACTTCCAGTTCAAAGAGTCGTTGCATAACCCATTACGATTAGTGCAGTTCCTTGGAAGAGAAGCCAAGTCATCATTGTGTCGGTCAATATTTCTTCCTCAAGATTCTTTTCACTTTGAAGGTCATAATGAAGCAAAAATAGAAGGAGGAGGAAAAGAAAGAGGAGGAAGAAGAGAAAGAAGAGGAAGAAGAGGAGAAATGAATACAATAAAACTCAAGTACATTGAAGGAATATTTATAAACATTAACTGGAATTCTCTATAGCTGGATGTTGAGAATTTCCTCAATAATTCATCAAGGATAAAAATAATACATATTATTGTTGATAATTATTTAATGGATGCCATTAGTGTGCTACATTCTCAGAAGAAAAATAAAAGCAGTAGAAGATGTAAGAGTTCACATCACAAATTTCAATGATAGAAAATATACTAGGGACAAGCTGGTTGCTAAAATCTGTAGCTCCTACATCATATTAATCTTGAACTGCAATGCATCTGCTCTGTAATTGTCTTCTTTCCCATTTTTAGATTCTCTATTTCCCCTTCTCTTTCTCCCTTTCTCAGTATATAGGCTGCGAACCAGTAGGAAGCCAAACTCAGCAAACGCTATCAAGCTGCTTTTTTGTCTCACTGCCCTCCTAGAGCTGTTACCTTCTTAGGTGAATTTCTTGTTGCAAGTGAGGGTCCTGGGGAATAGTAAAAGTGGGAAAGTTTCACTTTGACTATCCTCAGACCCTGGCTTTAGGACTGGCCTTCAGAATGCAATTTGTGGGAACCATGGAAACAACTGGCTTGTTCTGAGCTACAGGGAAATTGTTTGTTCTCCAGCAAGTCATGGTGGTCTGATTTGGTCTGCTGCTTTCTGGGAATGCTAATGATTATAAACTCATCAAGGGGGTCCCCAAGTCTACCTCTTCCCCCTGAGATTCACTCACAGTGATCTGGATCCATCAATATATCTGCTGACTTTTGAGCCCAAGGAAGGATGCTCCTACTTTGTACCCAAAGGATCTGGCCAGAACTGGAAGAGCCTCAGGAGTTGGCTAGATGATCTTAAGGCTCATAGAATCATAGGTTTAAAGGTAGGTAGGTTGTTAGACGAAATTTTATAGATGATGAAACTGAGGCCCATCACATTTAAATAAATGGACCAGGATCATAGAGCTGGTAATTGTTTGAGGCAGGATTTGAAGCTAGGTCTCCAGTATCCATTCACTACAATATACTCCCTCTCAAGATTTTTTTCTTCATTTATTCTCCTCTGTTTCCTCTCCCCATGTGTGACCTTAGGCCACAGGACCTTAGTTGCACTAGGGAGAAGTCGTCAAAAGACCAAGGAAGTAGAGGACAGAAAAGAGAAATTGAATATAGGAAAAGCAAACGAAATGTTAGAATTGGGGAGCTAAAGAGGGGTAAAGTTCCATGCCCTCCACTCCTTTCATAAGCATGTGATCAAGAATTAATTGGCACCAGCTGTATTTTCCAACGATAACTATTTATGTGAGCCCGTATAGACCTACCCCTAATATGTCAGGATAACTCAAGCCTTCCCAAATAAAGACTGGTTTATTGGGCAAAAGTGAGTTTCAGCATTAGAGGCTTCCTAGGATATCCTAGATACTGGAGAAGTCAATTAAACAAATCTTTAGTTTTGTCTAAACTTTACCAATGTAGCTAGGTGGTACAGTGGATAAAGGATAGGGTATGGAACTAGGAAGACTCATCTTCATGAGTTTAGATCTGGCTTCAGACATTTACTAGCTGTGTGACCCTGGTCAAGTCACATAACCCTGTTTGCCTTGGTTCTTCATCTGTAAAATGAGTTGGAGGAGGAAATGGAAAACCATTCTAGTATCTGTGCCAAGAAAACCCCAAATGGGGTCACAAAAAGTCAGACACCAGTAAAATGACTGAACAATAAAACTTTACCACACAGACCAAGATTCAGGTACTTATAGAATAGTTGGGTTTTTTGATTAATGAAGAACTGGTCAGTCACTATTTCATATAACCAAAGAGAAGAAGATTATTGTAAGGTGAGTGGAGGCCTTAGCAGGAGACTCATCAAGATTTAGTCCTCGCCTTGAAAATTCTATGAGGGGGGCAGGTAGGTGGTGCAGTGAATAGAGCACTGACCCTGGAGTCAGGAGGACCTGAGTTCAAATCTGGCCTCAGACACTTGACACAAAAACTAGTCGTGTGACCTTGAGCAAGTCACTTAACCCCAATTGCCTTCTAAAAAGCAAAAAAAAAAAAAAAAAAAAGAAAAGAAAATTCTATGAGGAATAGGACAATCCATGAAGGGAGAGAAAAAGGGAAGAACTTGATACATTCATTTGACACATCGGCAGGAATAAATAACAGAGCTTCTGGGTCAGAATAAAGATACACAAGCTTGGTCATGCTGAGAGAGCGTGGTATGGTGAGTAGGTGGCTAGCTGGTCTTAAAGTCAAGAAGATCTGGATTCAACTCCTATCTCTTACACATACTAGTTGTAGGACCCTGGTCAAGTTGCTTGACCTTTCAGTATGCCCAGACGGTTTTCTAAAATTATACATTCCAAAATGCCAATGGAATCACAGCTATATCCCCCATTGGCCAGAATGAAATAAGATAGAATCTAGAGAACTTTCAGTGGGCATAGGAAGGCTGTGGATTTTGAGCAGTGATATGCACATGCGAGTTTCAGAAAAGGCTGAGGAGACTAGGAATGAAAGGCTAAGTGTGTGTTTGAGTGTGTGATGGAATGCTATTGAGGAAGTGAATATGTTGGTAAATTAGGGTGGCATTTGGGGTGGAGGGTCTGTGTAGATCCAGTTCTTAATCAATAGCCATTAATAACTCTAGAGATGGAAAAAGTAAAAGTATATCTTTTCTCCTGTCTTCCTTGAACTCCTTCCTCCCTTAAACTCAGTTCCTCACAAAAACTCTTTAAATTGGAAAATAAGAATAGAAATTAGTTGTGGCAGGATAGGCAGAGGAGAAAAATTAGCTCATAATCTCCATAATTCTCACATTCATTTTGTTCTTACTGCCTTCTTCTCAACTGTCTCATCTATCCACTATTTCATAGTTCATCTTGCCACTCCTCTCCCCCTTCCACTACCACCCCTCAGTTTCTTTTGTGCTTTGAAAATCTGTCCAAACAAGGCATTAGCCTCTTCTTTGAAGGCCAGAGATCTGCTGCAGTCCAATATAACCAAAAGTGTTTTGTCTCCATTGATTGGCCACTGTAAGTCCTAAATTGAACTCGAGTGCACTTAGCTGCCAAGGGGAAACAAAGTTGAGAAACAAATGTCTCTCTCATTCCGTAGGTATGCAGGCTCCAGCTAATTCAGGACTATCTTGATAAAGGATAAAGTGTTGGTTTCTGGACAGAATCTTTAAGGAAAGGCAGGAAGGGCCTGGAGATTTAGACCAGTACTTGGCAGCTGTAGCCAGATGGGTGAATGACTCTGTACCAGCTGCAATCAGTCTGTCTCTTCTGCTCTAGGGAGGATAGATGGGCTACCAAAGTACAACAGGGAAGTGACAGATGAGGATGTGACAGCTGCCAGCATTATGGAGAAAAATATGGTTAAAGAAGTTGGAGTTATGTGAGTGTCTTAGAGTAGAACAGTCAGGGTATATACCTCTGGCTTCACAAGGGAGCATTTTCTAGGTTTCTTCTGTTGATGAGGTTCACACCAATTTTCATTCTGAAAAATGAGCAGAAACTTTGATTCCTTCTGGGACTTGGCCTTTTGACTATTTTCCAGAGCCTTAATGGGAAAAATATATTTTTATAAGTCAGGTGAAAACATGGGTAGCAATATGGAAATAGAAAATATCAGAGCGAGAAGGGATCTTAGATCATCAAGCCCAATTCCCTCATTTAAAAAAAATATTTTTTCTGATTACATTTAAAAAAAATTTCCAGGGCAGCTAGGTGGTGCAGTGAATAGAGCACTAGCCCTGGAGTCAGGAGGACCTGAGTTCAAATGTGGCCTCAGACAATTAACACTTACTAGCCGTGTGACCTTGGGCAAGTCACTTAACCCCAATTGCCCTGCCTTCCCCCCTCCAAAAAAAAAAAATTTCCAATTCAAAATTTCCAATTGTATGTAAAAACTATTTTTAGCATTCATTTTAAAAAATGTTAAGCTCCAAAATCTGTCTTTCCCTCCCTTTCTCTCCATCCTCAAGAAAGCAAGCAATTGATAAAGGTTCTACAAGTACAATCATACAACCCATATTTCCATATTATTCATGCTGTGAAAGAAAACTTTTAGACCAAAAACCCCAACTCTCTCATTTTCCAGATGAGCAAAATTGAGAAAGGTGAGGGGACTTTTCCAAGATCAGGCATCAAAATACTGACAAGAGGTAGGAGAAGTCAGACCACCCAGTGCCCAATCCCACATATTTCCCATATGGCAGTATTTTTTCCCTTTGTACTTGAGATGTCTCAAAATCAGATGAATTAAATAAATAAAAAACTGACACAAGTAATTAGCTAATTTATGTGTGAAAGGTGGGGTAGTAGGAAATTTGCTATAATTAGAAAAAGGAAGACCTATGGTTAAGTTTCACCTTTAATATTACTAATTGTGTGACAATGAACATGTCACTTAACCATTCACCTTCTGTTCTTTCCTCTGCCGAATGGGGCTAATACCTATATTACCTGACTCAAAGAAGGTCAGTATGACACAGTAAATAAGGGACCAGCCATAGAGTCAAGAATACATGGATTCGAGTTCTTTCTCCAATACATCCTCACTGCAGGATCATCAGTAAGTCACTGATTCACTCAGTCCCCGTGGACAGATGTCTAATGGAATGTACTACAGAGGAGCTGCTGAACATGACCAACAAGATGGAGTACTAGACATTTTTCCCGATCTTCACAGACTCTCAAAATCCCCATAAATAAGAATTAAGTTCAAGAAGTCAAGAAATTATATCTGTCTCCAAAGGTGAAGACACCAAGATGACTGAGGTAACACCCTGGCAAATTAAGAGTAGAGAAGGCTAATCCCTAATCCCTAACATGTTTACTCAGGATCCCCTCCATGACAAATTCTCCTACTCTAGCAGGGCAGTATAACCCATGCCAAAGGTTTGTGTTCTGAGATCCAGTCAGCATGCTTCCTTTCTTCTTCCTTTTAGGTGTTACCTTCCCCCATTAAAATTCAAGGTTCTTGAGGGCAGGGACTATCTCTCTTTTTGCTTGTCTTCCCCAATGCTTAATATAATACCAGGTAGACAGGAAGGGATTAATAAATGCTTGTTGCCTTTCCTTACCTGCTGCTGCAGTCTCCAGCATATCCTGCTTTTATCCTCACCCCACTAATCTGCAGCAACATGTAACAGACCTCAAAGAGTCTTGTGAAGGACCTGGGGCAGGGTAGTGACAGGTATGTGGGGCCATATGAGGCCTGAAGAAGAGAACTGGTATCCCTCTTGGGCAAATTCTATCTCCCTAGAAGTCGCTTGGGACAGACACCGAGGCTGATGAAAAAATAAATTCCTCAGAGTAGGAAAAGACTGTCTAACCCTCAGAGGAGCTGCCATCAAAGGAGAATGATTCAGAAAGTAACTGATAAGGTAAAGCGAGGAGGGAAAGACTGAAATTACTTACAGGGGAGCTGCAGATCTGAATTAATGAAGGAAGTTTCTACATTAGAATTTATGTTCATCTATGAGATCGCAGGACCAGTCCACTGATCCCCCCCCCCCCCCAAAAAACACACTAGGATCCAATAAAATACTATGTATGAAGTAAATTACAAACCTTAAAGCACTTATTGTAAATTATTATTTTTCTATGCAATATTTTTTAACTGGAGATTTCACAACAATGGGGTTTCTGGGGGTCATTAAGCCTTTATCTTTTGCTCATCTGGCTCACATTTCTTCTGAGCAGCACATGGCTGATTCCGATGGGTTTTCTCTTAGCTCTCCATTCTCTTTTCCCCTGATCCTTATTCATCAGTTTTTGCCTGCCCATACTGGTTTGCATGAAGGCCAGCTGTCCTGGGCTTCTTATAATGTCGTTATCATCATCATCACCACCATTATTATTAATGTTATCTTTTTCGTGGGTGGTACAGAGGATAGTGAGAAATTTTAGAGCAGAAAATTCATATATAAAACATTTAAGAAGCACTACAGTAGATAGAATAAGTGAAATTTTCAAGAGAGAAGGAAATAGATTTTCTTCTTTAAAATTGCCCTTTAATCCCAATTTTGTTTTAAAGGAGTCTTTTAATGTTGGGAGTAATTTCTAATGTTAATTTTCAAGGTAAAAGAACTTTAAAAACTAGGATTCACCTCATTTGGTTAACATTTACAGTTGGTAAAGCTCAGGGTGGACCCTGGGCAAGATTATGAAGGAGCAACCTTAATTGTCTTCTCTCCACTTTGGGAGATACTTTTCTTTTTTTCTTCTTACCCTAATGCTCTCTCAGACCCCTGCTAACTGCCCAGAGAACCCTGATCCATACAACCTACCCTAGGCAGCAGCCCATGCTCAAGAGCTTTCCAGCTGCATGTTGCATCTTTAAAATTTAGCTGTTCTTCTATAATTTCTCCAGTTGTATGCTATTGTTATCATCAAAATTAAGAAGTTGGTATATTCTTCATTTCAAGATGATACAGTTGCATGTTGGGAGACTTCACTGAACATGCGGTAAACTGGAAAGAGCCAAAAAACTAACTTTGAAGCCACAGGTTTCAATCCAAGTTCTTCTACCTATCTGAATAACCTTGGGCAGGTCACTTGATCTCTGTTCTTTATTTTCCTAGTTTATAATATGAGGGAGTTGAACTAGATGATGCTTGAGGTTAATCTATGGCCCCATGATCCTTATCAGAAAAAAAATACCCTCAAAGTAGGAATTTGAACTAAAGGTGAATGAGTGGGGAAGAGATTTCTGGAGCTGGTTCAACCTTTCAGTAGCCTTCAAATTCCCTAAGGTAGGCCACGTTGCCTTTACCACTTAAACCTTGGAACTGGGTTGAATGTTACACTATAGAGAGGCAATAGAGATAAGTTCTTCTTCAAGGTCTGAATACTTTAAGAGTTTGTTGTTTGGTCTTTCAAATTCACCAGCCAGACACCACTCTAAAGAGCTTGTAGCTTAGTGGCACCGTGCTTGATGACTAATGCAATTAAATAAGTCTTGGCTCTTGGTGAAGTGCCACAATAACAAATCCCATCGTGTTAAATGCTTCTGCCAGATGGATTGCTCAAACACTTGGAAAGCACTCTGGAGCACACATACTTCATCACTGCAGGCCCAGTTCATGGAAAAATGACATGGCTCTTGTGGGGGTGGAAGATGTCGTCATTTTCTTTTAGACAATCAACCCTACGACTTTAATGGCTCATATTGTCTTAATTTTCTCTACTGTGGATCAATAGGAGCCAGATATTAGAAGTTCGTTGTATGTAGGTGACCTCCTGACGTTTTGCTTATTAAAGAGAGTAAATCATTTTGCTAAGAGGAATTTAGGGATTGTATGTGATGATACTGGGGCTTAGAAAGTGTTTTCAGAGTCTATCAAAACCCTAAACTGGTCTTCCATTCATTTATCCTTCCGCATTAACAAGCTGTTCATCCCTTTGACAAATAGTGTATTGAGTGTATACTTCCTGTACTTGTGAGTTGCTGATTTGCATCCTTAAAGGGAGATTTTCTCATTGGTCATAAACCACACCAGTAAAATTACTCTTACCCCCCACCCCCCCTTGCCTCATATCTTTCTGGTACTGTGCTACTGTAATACTCAGTGGTAGTTGTGAGGGTTGCTATAGAGGGTGAGGTTGACCTTCTAATATCACCATTCTCTTATCCCTATCCCCTTTCTGGGGTTTTAATCAATCATACCCTGTTATAACAAACAATACATTTATAAGCTCCTGAGGTCCATCTTATTCCTTCCTTTGCTGCTTTACAGAGTTTATACTAGATAAAAAGTTAGGAGCACAAATGTAATAGCTCAGAGCCCCCAGTTATAAAAATTTCTAACATTTAGACAAAGATTTGATACCCTTCCTAGTTTAAATATATGCTTATCCCTAACACCTGGACTCTTTATAGTGGCCACAAAATTTCAATTTTCTGGAAACAAGGTAAAGAAACAAATAAAGTATATTATAGTGTCTGTTAATAGTTAAGCATGGGAGGGGAAGTGAGTGGTAGGGAAAGCTTTTTCTTTTCTGTTTTTTTTTTTTTTTTGATGGGGGGAGGGAGAGAGAGACTTTCCCCCAAACTTGAAGAAGTTTAATGAGGATACAAATGACAGCTTAAGTTCAAGTCTTCTACTATGAAATTCTGGTAGGGGCTGACAGCCCTCCTCAATTTCTCCCTTTCTGCCATAGCTTAGCCCTATTTTCTCTGTCTCCTTTTGCCCATTACCCCTGTGCCACTGATTCTTTCTAGTTCATCTCTTGTACCTCTCAGTCTGCTCTCACAGATTGTGTCTGTCTTTTTTAGAACTCCAGAGGGTGATTCAATTCTGCCTTTCAGCTCAAAGATCACATAAATTTCATATCACACTAAATGTTGAGAGAGAATTTCAGTTCAAACTACAAATTCCCCAGTGCCATTCGGTTCTCAAATCCCTACTACATCCCACCCGTACCCCATGTTTGGAATTTTCTACTATGGTTTGGGGAAGGGACACTAAAAAAAAATACAACAAAGTATTCGCCCTCAAGGAATTTACCATCTTAGTTAATTCACAAAACGTGACTCACAAATCATATAAGACATAGGATTATAATAAATTCTGCAATACAGGTTGTGTTTTAGGAATTCAGAAAATGGGGGAAATCACCATGATGTGGAAGAACAAATATTTATGTAACGTTCAAAGATTCGAAAATATTTCAGATACATTTTCTCTTTTTATAATAACCCTATAAAGTAGGTGCTATTATTATCCCCGTTCTACAGATGAGGACACTGAGGCTGAGACTGTGATTTACCCAGGGACACACAGACACTATATTTCAGAGGCAGAGATTTGAACTCAGTTCTTTCTGACTCCAAATTCACACTCTAAACTTCTTGGAGAAGGGTGGCCATGAAGTAGCCCTTGAAAGATGGATAAGACTTAAAGGGAGGGAGACGAGCTGGGAAAGGGCATTCCAAATAGAAATTGTATCATGGAAAAAGATTTGCCAGTAGAAATTAATGTAGTATGTTCCTGAAATAGCAAGGAAGTTTACTAAGAGCTTAAAGAGTCAGTCAGAAGAGTTAAGATTTGACATAAAAAGAAGCTGTGGTAGGTTTTTGTACAAAGGAAGAACCTGATTTTTTTTTAAATGGCTAAGGAAAAATTAACCTGGTCAGTGAGTAATATGAGTTAGAGAGGTAAGGGAGTACAGTCAAGGAGACCCAAAGAAAGCTGGTGGAATAATCTAGGCATTGAATTAAGAAGGATCTGGATTACAATGATGGTGGTGAAATAGAGTATGGAAAATGGAATAGATGAAAGAGATTTTGAAAGAGGACTCTAGAAAATTCTTCTAGCAGCGTGGAAGCTCAGGTAAGTATCATGAGGCCAGAAAAATTGAATCCTCACTCAGCGATGGACAATATATATGTTGTCTCAGGACCAGCCTCACCAAAGAAGCCTTATTACCAGATGATTGGCCACCAGGGTGTGGGTGGACCAAATGTCTCGATCCCAGCAAATCATTGAGCTGTCTGCTAAGATGTAGAAGGCTCATATTATGGAAGTGGGCAATATCATATTGACAAAAAAAAGAGCTTAATCAAAGTATCGAATCTGCATGGGGATGCAAATACCAAGAATGAAACAATCCATACTCATAAGGACTTTATATGCTAGTAGGAGAAATAACAAGTTCATTTATATGATGTAAAGAATAACTGTAAAAGAGTTAAATATACAGTGGAGAGGGAGGGCACTAGCAGTATTGGGGCAGTGGAAGGGGGAGGGGAGTGAAATCAACTGAGTTTAACACCCAACTCAATGGTACAGTATAGTCATTCTGGAAGGCAATTTGGAATTATGTTCCCAAAGTTACTATACTGTGTATATTTTTTGACCCAGAAATACCAGTACTAGGCTTATACCACTCAAAGAAAGAAGAAAATGTTCTATATGTACAAAAATATTTATAGGAGCTCAAAATTTAGTCTATAAGGAAAGAATTTGTACTCTGGTTCATTTTAGATGAGAAAAATACAGACCTCCTTGGGTATCCAGCCAAAGAGACCCTAAACTAAAAATTGCCTGGATAGGAAACTGGATAAAGTGCAGGGATAGGAGAGGGAAAAGGGATATCCAGACCAAGAGAGTTTGATAAGTACTCACTCTAAAGCTGAACAGTTAGACTCTTTGTGTAGACCATGAAGAGTTTATGCTTATATTATCCCTTATGCTACACTTATATTAGGCAATTTCTAGTACAGTCAAGAGGAATAAGAGAGCATCCTTATTGGAGTGACTTATTATAAGGCAGTTATTGAAGGAAGGTTTTTGAACCTAACCACAAGAGAGAACCCCAAGACTTTTTATGGTGGTGGTAGCCAAGGCTGGAAGCCAACAGGCCTGTTTTTCAGCCATGCTGCTTTCCACATTCCCTTCCAATGTAGTCTATCCTGATGATACTAAGACACTGGTCAGCAGTCTAGAAAAGTATGAATGCCTCTGAATCATGTCAATGTAGCACACACACACATGTCCTGTGACTTCAGATACCCTTAGACAATAAGAGAAAGGCAGTGTGGTGTAATGGTTAGAGAGCAGCTCTCAGAGTCAGGACAGACCTGTCAACTCCTACCTCTTACTGGCTATGTGACCCTAAATAAGCAATTTAACCTTTTTGGGGGCTCATCTTTTTAGCTGTGAAGTTCTGAGGTTGAACTTAATAACCAATAAGAACCCTTCCAGTTCCAGAGCAATGATCCTATGAGCTCCATCTCTCCATACCCTAGCAACTGTCTAAGACTGTAAATTGAAGAGAAATGCTAACTTGCAATGGTAGCAGGAGTTTCTCATACTATTGAAACCACAGATCTAGTCCCAGTCCCCATTAATTGGCCAATTGTTAGAATTTAGACAAGGATACCTGTGAGTTCTGGCATCTAGGTGACACCATAGTGCATAGAGCACCAGGAATGGAGTCAGGAAGACTCATCTTCCTGTTTGCCTCAGTTTCTTCACCTGTAAAATGAGCTGGAGAAGGAAACGGCAAACCACTCCAGTATTTTTACCAAGAAAACCCCAAATGGGGTCACAAAGAGTGGGACATGACTGAAAATGACCAGACAACAAGAATTTTAAAAAATTTGAGTTCAAAGCATTTTTCATTCAAGCAAATCCAGTTTGGAGTTGGAGTAGTAGGGAGAAGTCAGGATATGCCTTAGAAAAATCTGACATGTCTTCTAATTAGTAAAACCAATTTTGTAATTAGCACAGTGATTTAGTTCTATAATGGGCTGGAGTCTACCCATTTCATTATCTTTGGAGAGAAGGAAAAAAAGTTTTCATTAAGTAATTTGATATAAAAAAAATTTGAGGGAACATGTTTAGCCTAGAGAGTGTAATGATAGTTAAAAGAAAATTGGATTGGGAGCTAAGAAGGAAGACATTTTAAGTATTTTTAAATCACTTAAACAATATCTCTTAGATTATAAATAATCTTCAAGTGATTAAAAATGAAATGAGCTCTCCCTTGACGTAAAAATAATATTTGTATTTCTTTCCAAATAGTCTCTCATTAGGATTTTGCGTTACTTCCTCAGGGGGTGGGAGAAGGGAACAAACATGTGTTACTATGTGCCAGGAATTGTTCTAAATGCTTGATAAATATTATCTCATTTGATCCTTACAACAATCTTCCCATTGTTCCAAGTTAAATACCTTCTTTTCGCAGTAATATAAAATATATATATTTAAACTATAAATAATTTGGGGCCACATAATTTTTACTTTCCTGCTGATGGCTCCAATAACACGCTGGTACTACCATCTTCTGCATATCAGGCTCACAGTAGAGGTTAGCCCATGGTTGACATTATCCTGTTCAGCCTACCTCATGGCTAGATATATTTACGTTTTGAAAATGTACACACAGCAAGTAGGTGATACAGTGGGTAGATGGACCTTGAGTTAGAAAGACTTGAATTCAGATCTGTCTTCAGATCCTAGAGGCATGATCTTGGACAAGTCATTTAACCTCTACTAATCTCAGTTTCCTCAACTATAAAATGGGATTAATAATAGCATTTACCTCCCAGGATTGTCAGGATCAAACAAGGCAATATTTGTAAAGCGCTTAGCACAGTGTAGGTGTTATTTAAATACCAGTCATTATTATTAATTGTTTCATTTCATGAAAAAAGCATCCTCACCAACAATCAAAACAAAAAACTGCTATACTAAACAAACTGAAACATTGTATCACTAAAATGGCTCTAGAGAAGAACTGAGGAGGTGCACCTCTCTCCCTTCTTTGCAAAGGTCAGAGACTAGGGGTGTGCAGCATGGCACAGATTGTTACAAGTAGCAAAAATGTTAATTTTGCTAAACCACTTCCTTTTTGTTTTTTTGTTCTTTGTTACAAGGGATGATTCAATGGGAAGGGGGGGAAAGGATAAATTGAGAAATGAAGGTGATATAAAAACAAAAAAAAAATCAATAAAAATACAGGAAAAAAACTACACATTTTATTGATTATGAAAATGGAAATGATTCTATATCATCTGTTTCAAGAATGCCGGTCCTGTGACCTCAGATGCCTGATGGAAAAATAGGGGGGGAAATGTGCTAATGTGGCAACATCCAAATGTGTCTGTAGCTAACACAAAAAATATGAGCAAAGTTTTCTACAACCCAATATTGATGGCCTAATGTTTGCTTTTTTGTAGAATGTTGAGCACATTGGAGTTCTTCCTCTATCAGCCAAGGCATCCCCTCTAAACTGACCCCCAAAAACATCATCTTTTTTTCTTCCAAGGAAGCTGACTTATGGAAAGATTCTTAAGAAAAAACTTGTCCTTGGGTCAAATGTTAATCAAAAATGCATTTTTTGTGTTGTTTTGATGAAATTAGCCATAGCAGCAGGAAATGACTGCATGGACCAAACCTTTAAGTAAATATTTATTTTTGTCTTTCTCATAGCAACATGCTTATAGACAGCAGCATTTTTCTGTATAAGTGGTACCTAAAAATTAGTCATTCAGCAAGTTGAACTTGAGGGGTTAGTTTCTTATCAAGGCAGTGAGATTTGGTGATTTGTTTCGCAGAGAGGGGTCCAAAAAGTTGATTTGTCCACAGGTTCCTTAATAATATTTAATTTTAAAAAAAAAAAAATTGACTTTAAAGTAGTTTTGGAAAGTTAACACCTTCTCAACTCCCTCAGTTGCCCCTCCTTTCTGACTGGAGGGCTGGTGGGCAGAGCAACAAGTTCTTCCTAAAGCTTTCATTTAGAGAGGCCTCAGATCCTCCCTTTCCAGGTAACTCTCTATTTTCCACTAGCAGCTCTGCTTGGTTTTTACTCCAAAAGACATCATTCCCCATGCCAGAAATTGGTTAAAAGGCATTTACTCTAAGAGACATCATGCCCCTGTGCCAGAAATTGGTTAAAATACACTAATTGGCAGCTGAAAGCATTGTAGGATGAGTGAGGGAGACTTCTTAATCCTTCTGTGTATCATAACTCACAGAAGTGAGTGTGAATTCCCCTGGTGTAGGTCATCTATACCCTCTCATCCTATGAGACCTTCCATAGCAGATTCACTTATTGTGGTCAAGGGCATATTCCAGCTCTCTTGACATGGCTTGGATACCGTTGGAGCCTAAGGATCGTCAATCATATATTTCTCTCTTGCTACTTAACAGACCACATTTCTTTTCCAACATATTTCTTGGATAATATGCTTTCTGCCACTTTTCCTACATGTTGGCATAGGATTCTAGGACTAGAGCTGGTTCCTCCTTGTCAGCACCATATAACCTTCCATTGTTCTTTATGCAATCTGCGACCTTGATCCTTCAGAGACTGTGGTATTCCATGAGGAGGTCGAGTACCTTCAAAAGTACAACACAATTGAGTTCTCAGGGTGGCACAATATAATTATGATTTGAACTTAATCAGAAGCTTTGAGTAGAGAGAAATATAAGAGTCTAGACTAGTGTCTTTTGTCCTGCTTTCCTTCCTCTTGGAGAACAAATGTGGCCACGACACTCCCATGAAAGAGTATTCATGAATGGAACATGTGACTAGAGCACATGTAGGGAGAGGAAAATCCCTCCTCCAAAGCTTTAGAGCTGCCAAAACTTTTTGGTAGAGTCAAACATATCATCGCTTTCTGCTGGACCTGCATATTCCCTGCCAGGCGTGGCTCTCTCCTACTCCTTGATGGACACTGTGTCTCAAGCAATTCCCCATTGGACATTACATCTAAGCTGCTTTCTTTGTACAGCCCTTCCTCACTCAAATCAAAGTCAATTGCAAGTCATGTCATCATCTCCCTGATGTCACGGTCCTCTTCAAGAACAAAGGACAAACCACAACCACAAAAAGCTGCTTACTACTAGACATCACAGTAGTTTTTTTTTTTTAAATATCTCCAGCTATCTTCAGGGTGACCAATATCCAGAGCTGTAGCTAGGAATTTTTGAGTGTAGGGCAACTACCATATGTTTGAGTTCAATGGAAGTGGTGCCAGCACAATAGGTCAGGAGAGAGAGAGATTTTGAAACAACAGTCACTGCTGGTGAGGCTGCCAGGTATATTGGAGCCAGGAGGCATCTGTATATAGGTAGAAGAGCTCACCCTAGCCTCCCATCTGGTAGTTTTTTATTTTGACTAATTATTCTTGTTAACTAAGCTACTAAAGGCCCACAAGTACTGTCAGTATCCCTCACTTCAGCATGCTCTACATAGGACACCCTGAGACAAAGCTCTGATCACTTGACCTCAACTGCAGTTTTGTCAATACCCTGTCCAACATCTGGCCAGCTGTAGTTAATAAGCTTCTCCCATATGGGAGGGTTGTGCTCTCTCAGCATGTTCTTGGAAACTTCCTCCTGTGCCTTATCTACCCCCCTCAGCTCAGGCATTATCTTCAGTAACCTTTTCCCCCCAGTGGAAGAATGTACCCCTCCTCAATTGGCTCTCTGAGACCTAGCCTCCGAAATTTCCTTCAACCTCAGTTTGAACCCTCTCCACCAGTGACTGGGAAGGTCTCAGCCAAATTAACCAGAAGGTAGTTGATCCAGATAAAAGTGAGTTTGCACTTAGCACTCTCCTGTTAGACTCCTTCCTAACATACACTTTTATTTTTGCTTTGAACTATTTTGCCCTTTCCTGTCCCTCCTGAGCCTTTCAATTCTGCGCTATCTGACTTATGATGAGAAACTTGTTTTAGTTCTTAGGTCTTATCATACCGACACTGTGTTAAGGAAAGTGTTTTTAATCTGACCCTATCATACCCTTCTTTCTATGCAAAGAATATTTTTTTTAGACTGCAGAGGGAAGGCCAAAAAAGCATGGGATCATTGTTCCATTTCCACCAATGAAACACAGTTTAGAATTCTCCCAGGGTGTATATTAGAATTCGGTGTCTTGTTATATTTGGTGATTTTGACTTTAGGTCCCAAAGATATTTCCATAGTGTTAAATTTTCAATTTGGATAAAAACATTTCTATTAAGGATAATAGTATGTTTCCTTTGTACCATGCCTGATGGTTACACAAAGCATTTTCACACATGCTTTCATAAATCTTATGAGGTAGTCAGGGTAAGAATTATCATTTTCATTTTCCTGATGATAGGACCAAGACTGAGAAAGTTTAAATAATTTGCCCAAAATCATACAATTGCTTACCAACTGGCAGAGTTAGGGCTGTAACCAGGACTTCTGACTCCTGATTGAATGTTCTTTTTCCTGTACTAAGGTGTCTCTAGGACCTAATTCAACAGAAACAATAACACCTTTCACTAGATATTAAGACTTACTTTATCAAAAACATGTATTAGTCAAGGAATGTATTTATTGTTAGTATAACAAAAAAGACAGTATAGTAAGGCATGGAATTCAGAGACTTTAGGCAGAAACTGGAAAGAACAGAACACTGTCCTGAAGGCTCCCACCTGTTCTAGGGCTGGTAGCAGCCAGGACAGAGTGACTGCTGATGGACTAGACATTTCTTTTTAAGGCCAGGAGAATAAATAAGAATAAACAGAGAATAAATAAACTGGGCTGGTGTATTTTGAGAAAACTGGCCAGCACAATTTTGTAGTCAAAATAGTTTGCATTTTAGAAACAGGGAGGTGGGAGCCAGGGGAATCTTCTGAGCAGGATTGTCTTAGGACCCTGGGGCTATTCCTCTTGTTGGGATGTAGGTACTTTGATTATTCCTTTTGAGAATGGTTTCCTGAAGAGCTTTGACCTCTGTGTCCCTAGGGTGGCCATCCGTCTTTGACCATTCTGTTTGCTGCTTCAGCACATTTATGCCTAAATCAGGGGTGGGAAACCTGTGGCCTTGAGGATACATGTGGCCCTCTGGGTCCTCAAGTGGGGCCCTTTGAGTGAATTCAGACTTCATGGATTCAGTCAAAGGGTGGCACTTGATCATGGATCAGGTTGTCATGAAACATATGTACTAAGGTCATTCAAAGCTGATATTTCTGAAAATGATTTCTGAGTTACTTCCTGAATTCCTAAAAGGAATCACTGCTGAAAGAATCAGTACTAAAATCTCTTCTCCCTAAAAAACAGCTTAGGGTTGGGGCAGCTAGGTGGCTCAGTTGAATAGAGCACCGGCCCTGGAGTTCAAATTTGGCTTCAGACACTTGACACTTCACTGTGTGACCTTGGGCAAGTCACTTAACCCCACTTGCCTTGCCTTCCCCCTTCCAAAAACAAAAGGGCTTAGGGTCAATTCAATAAACATTTATTAAGTGCCTACTTCATGCCAAGGACTGTGGTTGTAAAAAGAGTAAAAAAAAAAAACCCTCCCCTTAAGGAATTTACAGTCTAATAGGGATTGGGTTGGGGAAAGAGAACCTGTAAACAGTTCTAAACAAAGCAAGCTGTGTACAGGATAAATGGGAAATAGGAGAGGGAAAGCACTGGAATTAAGAGGGGTTAGGGACCAGTAATTCCAATTTGGGGGCCTCTTCAAAAGTGGTCCCCTAGGTCACCTCTACATCACAGAATCCCTCACTGCCTTCACTTATTTATTTATTTTTGCTTTTTGGAGGGGGGAGGACAGGGCAATTGGGGTTAAGTGACTTGTCCAAGGTAATCCAGCTTGTAAGTGGTGTCTGAGTTCGGATTTGAACTCAGGTCCTCCTGATCCAGGGCTGGTGCTCTATTCACTGCAATCTAGCTGCCCCAACCCTCACTCCCTTCAGAGAACACGTCAGAAGCTGACTCCCACTCAACATCTGCCCAGTTCTTAGAACTCATTCCCTCTTGATATTATTTCTGTATTACTTAGTACTTTAGGATATGTCATAACATCCTCCTGGTATAATGGAAACTTCTTTCATTTAGGGACTCTTTCCTTTATCTGAACCTGGGTCCTTTTACTCCAGATCCCACAGACCTTCTACAAGAGGCAACATGGAAGGAACAATGCTGAGTCTGGAGTCAGAGGACCTGGGTTCGAATCCTACCCCTGTTTTTTTGTTTGTGTTTTGCTACCTGTGGAATTTGAGCAAGTCAGTTTATGTCTCTCCGCCTTAGTTCTCAACTAGAAAAATGAAGAAATTAGGCTGGATGACCCATAAGGGAGCTCCTGGCTTTGAATTCTCTGCCCTTAATGTCAAAAGCCATAGAATCTGCATCAGTTTGTCTAGGATTTAGTTATCAGTGAACCGTATGAAACAATTCTGAGCAGCGCTTGATGATGTAATACTTTTTAAAAAATCCATGGGCTTTTTCTTTCATTCATCTACTATTCTTCTCCTTTGATATTCTTCTGGTTTTTTTTTCTCCTATCTTATGTTTTCTAGTGTCACCTGGGCCTGCTTGTTGTTGTTCAGTAGTTTTGTGACCCCATTCGGAGTTTTTTTGGCAAGATACTGGAGTGGTTTGCCATCTCCTTCTCTAGCTCATTTTACAGATGAGAAAACTGAGGCAAACAGGGTTAAGTGACTTGCTCAGGGTCATACAGGTAAGGTAAGTGTCTGAGGCCTAATTTGAACTCAGGAAGATGAGTCTTCCTGACTCCAGGCCCTTCACTCTATTCACTGAGCCACCTACCTGCTCTCTAGCATGGTATTAGCCTCTAACGCTTAGGGCCAAAGCCCAAGGCAGCCTTGGTTAAGCCAGGAGCCTATCACATGGTCCAGCAGTTCTCTCTCTATGTTCCTGTGGGAGACTTTATAGAACCCTGGGAGGATAAGGGTGGGGGCTTCAGCAGGAGCAGGGGCAGTGCCCAAGACAGACTAGGTAACTAGAAAAACCTCTGGATTTGGTGACAGAGGCCCAGAAAATAAACTCCACTTCTGCCACTATCTATGGGACCTTCTGGAGTCTCAGATTCCTAAATGAGGAAGCAGAATTAAGAGGCTATAAGGTACTAGGCAGTGTAGTGAAATGTTGTACTTGGAGGAAGAGAAACTTGGGTTTAAATCCTCCCCAAGCCACTTCCTAGCTGTGTGACCCAGGGCATGTCACTTCAATCCTCTTACCCTCAGTTTCTCCAACTGTAAAATGGTCTACCTACCTAATGGCGGTGGTGGTGGCATTGTGATGATCAAATGGGATAATGCATGTAAAATGTGTTGCACAAACTTAAAAGCATGAGATAAAATGCTAGCTATAATTAATATCACCTTCTAGCTTTAAGGTCTTAAGAATCTGTGTTTCCCTGATGGTCACTAAAATGAGTCAGGGACCATCTCCAGTCATCCTGATCTATATCTGCTCACTGGACCCAGATGGCTCCAGAGGAGAGTGTGAGGCTGGTGGCTTTGCACAGCCCTGCCTCATTTAAATCCGATTCACTTGCAAGTCATGGCACCACCTTCCTGATGTGATGGTCCTCTTTGAGAATGAAGGACAAACACCTAAATTGAGGCAGGCCAGGGAAGAAGGCAGGAGGCAGCTGACTACTGAGGGAAGAGTTAAGGAGGGAGCACACATACAGGCTAGTTCCTGTCAAACATAGGAGATAAATAGGAAGGGATCTATTATCAACTAAATTTATATCCTTTTCTGTGTTTATCATTCTTTATTTGTGAGGGAGAGAATGAGGGTGGCCTGGAGTTCAATAAGTGTTAGCCAATAAAGGCAAAGTTAATTCAGGCCTCGTGTGCTGCTTTGGGGCCAAATTCATGTTTATAGAACATTAAGTGTCTTTACTCTTCAGGACAGACTGGCAGGGCAACCCTGGAAGCAGCTGTGATTCCAGCTAATTTATGGCTCCCTCATTATCTCACCCTGCCTTTGGTCTGGCTTCTGGACCAGCCTTCCTCCACTAAGGGCTAAAGACGCATGGGAAGCTCCAATAGCTGATCTAGGTGGTAGGCACAGGCAGTCAGCTCCCCAGTGTGGTCAGATGCTGTCAGTTCAGCCGTCCCCTGGCCTGTGAAAGGAGCTATACCTCTTGCTCTGAATTCAGACGCATGTTGTTTCAGCCTTTGGGTTCTTTCAAGCTAGCCACTTCCTTCAAAAGTGACATGACCCAGTCGAAGTGATCACAAAAATAGTGAGTCAGCCTCCCTATACGTAACCCGTGATTTCCAGAAAATTTATGGGTAGATTGAGTATTTATATTTTTTTTTTATAAAGACACTCCGGGAAATACAGTTATCCTGTCCACATAGCAAGAGTTAAGGCCACTGTGCCCCCACGAATCCGTCTAAATTTTTTTGACCCTCTCTTCATACCAGAGAAGTTTTTTTTTTCTTTTATGAGGTATTGATATTCTACAATAATACATACATACATAGTTTTTATGCATTTTTTAGTTTTAAACTTTTTCTATGACAAATGCTGGCTTTGTGTGTCATCTGCGGTTTCCCATTTAATTTCCATTTAATTCCAAAATTCCCATTTAATTTCTTATGCTAATCCATGATACACTGAAATCAAGATGGGGAAAGTCATGATGTGGAAGGGGTAATTGTATTCCTTTTTGCAGGACCTTTTAGTGAATCTTTTGCATATTTGGAAATGTAAGTATTTACCCTTCTCTCCTCAGTATGTTTGTTTCCTAACTTGAAAGTTTTGCCTATTAGGTTTTCTTAAAACTAAGACAGTTTTTGTGCCTAAGACAGTAACTTATACATCAACATCCAGAAAAAGAACTATGCAATCTGAATGCAGATCAAACCGTTTGTGCTCTCTCTTGCGTTTGTTTCTTCTTGGGTTTGTTTCTTCTTTCTTAAGGTCCCTCCCATTCGATCTATTTCTTCTTTACAACATGACTAATGTGAAAATGTTTAATACGAAAGTATATGTAGAGCCTGTATCCAGATTGTACACCATCTTGGGGAAGGGTGAGGTTAAGGGGAGAGAATTTACAACTCTAAATCCGATGGAAGTGGATGCTGAAAACTAAAAATTAATAAATTAATTTTTTTTTAAAAAGAAAAAGAAATAGTAATTTGTGGATTAGTGGTAAGTTAGGATCCTAGATTTGGAGTTAAAAGGAATCCTAAAAGTCATTTAGTTCAATCTACTCTTTTTTCCAATCAAGCAATCATGAACAACCTAATACATTCCAGGCTCTCTGCTGGGCACTAAGAATATGAAAATAGAAATGAAATAGCGCCTGAGAAAACTGGGACTGAGGGAGTCCTAAGGTCACACAGGTGTTAAGTAGCAGGCCCTGAATTCAAATCCTGTTCCTGCTACTTAATGCCAATAGGATCTTGTACACTTCATTTAACTTCTCCAGGAACAGAAGTTCCCTCTGCTATAAAATGAAGATATTAGACTAAAGGCCTCCAAATTCCCTTCTGGCTCAAAAGCTTAGTTCTATGAACAGATCAGAGCTGTTTCTTCAGTACCACACTGTCCACCTCCCTGTTGATGGCCATTGTTCAATGTGGGGAAGGGAGAGGAATCAATGCAGGAAGACTCACAAATAAAAGATAGATTTATAACTATAGATGGAACAAGGGATTTTAAAGTTGGAAAGAACTTTATAGCTCATAAAGTACATCTTTCCACCAACACCCATTCTCCAGATGAGAAAGCTGAGAGAGGGAGGTCAAACAATCGGTGCAAGGTTACTTTTTGATTTCCTATTTTTGGAGAAATGTAGTGTTCACCCTTTGAGATTTAATGGCAGAAAACATCTTTATTTGATAAATACAATGTACTTGAATGAATCTATGGTGTCTTGATGATGATACTCTCTTCAATTTTGAATATCACAATTCATCCAAGCCTTCAGTTGTTGTCTAATAAAGAATCTATCTGGAAGTATTTCTTTGTCTTTTAACATTCATGGGCACTATTGCAACACTTGGGATGTCTTTAATCTTTCTCTTGATTTTGATTCATGAATAGCCAACATCTCTTTCCAATGGTACATTACATAATTTGTTGCACACAAGTCATAGTTGGTGTTAGGCCTTGGTCCACCACACATTTCTTCATTGCCCTGTGACTTCCGATTTTTATTCTTCAGAAATTGTAGGGCTCCATGATTAAAAGCCATATGGAAACTATAATAAGTATATTTTGGTTCTATATCATAATATGGCTTATAGAGTAAGAAAGATAAGGTAGAAAAAGGCTAGAGAAAATTCAAAAACTGAAAAGATGACAAAGAGGAAAGAGAGGACAGAAGAGGAAAGAAACCAAAAGGTAGACTTGGAGTGTGAGGAGTTCAGGAGGTACTAAAGTGTTATATTAATTATTGGTAACCTGTTCTTGTCATGCAACCCACTGTTCACTTGACCAGTGGTCAACAGAGAATATTAATATTAAAATATGATTTTCCCTCAAAAAGCCTTTCTAGTTTTGTGGAGTTTTTAATCTGGGGTCTATGAACTTCTCTTTAAAAAACATATACTTTAATAACTATTTCAATATAACTGGTCTCCTTTGTATTTGTATACATTTTATTTTATTTTTTTCAATTTATTTATTTTTTAGTTTTCCAAATTCATTTCCACAACATTTTGAGTTACAAGTATTCTCCCCGTCTTTCTCCTACCCCCACCCCAAGATAGCAAACCTACTGAATACCCCTTCCCCCAGTCTGTTCTCTTTTATATCCTCTTCCATCCCCCCTAACTTTCTAGTAGGGCAAGATGGATTTCTATACCCCAGTCCTATACATTTTGTTATGAGCATTTAAAAATGTGATTCTCAGAAGAGATCCATTGGCTTTGCCAAGGATGCCAAAGGGTTCACTAAGCAAACAAAAATGTTAATAAAACTTGGTATAGAGCCATCCTTTCCAGTCTAGCAAAATCTTGCCTATTTTTATTTTTCAGATTTCTTTGTTTGAAATTTTTGCTTCTCTTTGAAATAATGAAAGATTTGCACAAGAAGGAAGATATCTAGAAACTTATTTAATCCTTTTATATGGAAGTGAATAGAGGTGATGACTTATTTCACCAGATGTCCACTGCCTTAGCTATCAGCCAAAAGTCCCTTTGATCTTCCAAACCTTTCTACCTTATTCTTCTCTCAAAGAGGGTAAATCCATATCATTCTATAATACTTGAAATTTATATTGAGAATCCATGTTTATTTCATTCTTCTGAGTCCTTTCCCTATATCAGTGACTGTTTTTGTTGTTGCTTTTGTTTTTGTCACATGTTGTAGGTATTAATTTATAGGAGTAGAAGGGAGTAATATGAAGTATTTATTGAAAATTAAGTGGTTGGTAGTCAGACTGGGGAGGGCTTTAAATGACAGGCTGAGTGATTTGATTTTATCCTAGAAGTAATAGGGCTTCGAGATTTTTGAGAAGAGTACCATGGTGAGGTCTTTGTTGTAGGAGAGCTGTGTGGAGGATGAATTGGAGAAGAGAGAAACTAGAGGTAGGATGACCAATTAGAATCCAATTGCAATAGTCCCCCAAATGATCTCTTCATCTTTTGGTTGGTTGGTTGTTGTCCTTCATTCTCAAAGAGGACCAAAATGGCACCACTATACTAGAGTCAAGTTACAGTATGTCTGCTTGTGGCTGATCAAACAAATAAGAGCTTGGAATGCTCTACCATGAGTTGGGCACAAATAGTCCATGTGAACATTTGGGGTAGATTCTCTAAATTTGCACATCTCACATTTCTTTTGAGCTACTTCAATTCTGCTTTGCTCACAGAGTACAGTACTTTCTCTGATAAAGGCATGCCATGCTGGGAGGTCATGTGCTAGTGTCTCCCGTGTCACACAATTAATTCCAACGTTCTTAAGAGAGACCTTGAGAATATTCTTGTATCACTTTTCTGACCATCATGTGAATGCTTGTCTTGTGTAAGTTCTCCATAAAATGGTCTTTTAGGCAAGTGTATATTTGGCATTCAGACAACATGGCCAGCCCATCAGAGTTGCGCTCTCTGTGGTAGATTTCGAATGCTTGGTAGTTCTTAACTTTCATAGTTCTTAACTACAATGTTTTCTAACTACCTTATGTTTACTTTGTATTTTCTTCATAAATTTGTTTTGTATCTGCTTACGTGTGCATACATATACACATATATCTGCTTATATTCTCCTTTGATAGAATATAAGCTCCTTGAGAGAGAAGTCTAATTAATTTTTGTCTTGCTAGATAGGTGTGTGTTGATTGATTGTTTGGGTAAGTGATAAGGGTCTGATTTAGGGTTATAATTAATTGTATGAATTGAGAGAAAGGGAAGAGATGAAAGAAATTGTGAAGTTAGAGTGAATAAGATTTGGCAACTGATTGGTTATGGAATTTGAAGGAGAAGAGTCAGGAGTGACTTCAACAATCTGAAGCTTGGCAATTTGAAAGATAACAGTACCTTAAACGGAAATAGAGAAGTCAATAGGAGGAATAGATTAAGTACAAAATATGCAAAAACCAAAAAAAACAGTAAATAGCATAGAATTTACTATGCTACAAATACCCCCGTTTCTTGGTTCATTCACCAACAACTGCTAAGAAAATGGGAAAGCATTCTGGCAGAAGCTAGGTAGAGACCAATATCTCACACTAGATAGCAAGATAAATTCCAAATGGCTATATGACTTGGTTTGCACAAATGAGATTTGACCTATAGCCATAATTTTTCAACCCTTTACCATAATCTTCAGTCTAACTGCTAAGTAATGGCCTTTCCTATGTATGGTATAAAGTTATTTAGCTTTTGTATTTTTTTGTGTCTTCAGAAGTCAACTTGGGGCATGTTGCTAACCAAACCTTTAAAAATCTAATTCAATGGATCATCCTAGCAATCTCCAAAAGGTATGAGAGATTCTAAGCCATATTTCACTTTTTAGGCTTTTACTTACCCTTTTTCTGTTCTTGTCACACATATATATACAGATTTCTCTTCTTTCTTTGGGTACTACTAGATCTAAACCTTTCTTTGGGCACTACCAGGCCAATGGTACTCAGTCCAGAGAAGAAAAAAAAAATGTTGTTTTGAATAGTCAAAGATATCTATTGAGTTCTTCCATTTCTTCTTCCATGGTACCATCATTGGATGGCATTGGAGAAATTTCAATAGGCAATGTCTTTGGTAATCAATGTGACCACTGTTTGTGGGAGGAAATGTACCCAGCCAGACAGGTTGGGGTGTGAAGTGTGGTTTCTAATAAACTTTTCTTAGTCATTAATATTCCCAAACACTTAAACTCACTCTGGTTCTGGTTTACCTGACTTGAATCATAATTCTACAACCAAAGAAACCAATAGAAAAGCTTCTCTACTGACTGCTGTTGAAATTTGGTCTGAAACTGACCTCATTCCTTGGTGATTATATTTCATTGCATCTGGCACTTGACTGGTGCCTATCCTACTCTATGGATAAACCTGGTGGAAGTCATTGGCCATACTTTATTCCCATTCCCTCAGGAGAAGTGGCCATGCAGCAACAAAATGTGATCCAAACTTGGGTCACCCCAAGTCCTTCCTATCCATGGTGCCCTATATTTATTGCATACTAGATGCCTACCTCCTAATTCAGTTCTGATGGTTCCCCAATCTTAGCTCTAATAAGCCCCAATTCATGGGGAGTTGGAGGTAGATTCTCCTACTCTACCCAATAGACCAAATGTCCTCCCTGTTTCTGTTTCCTCACATCCTGGTGAAGTCAGTTTATTTCTATCCATTTTTTTCTTCTATTACCATAAGGAATAGACAACAGTAATCCTCGTAGTGCCTAAACTTTCCTAGCTCCTCTACATATGGGTTCATGAGACTAGGTCCATTGATTCAACACAGCATCTTTCCTAACTAAACTGTTGAAGTTTATCCCACAGGGCCTATACTTCTTGCATAACTAGATATCAGGTGCTCCCAGGAATTGGAGGAGGGGTGGCAATTGTCCTCCTCACTATGGCCTCTCTGAACTATGAGATAATGTTCCAGCCAAGTATGCCAGTTGTCTCAGACTTTGATCAACTCTGGCACAATGAAGCACTTGAAAAGTCTAGACATACAGTACAAGTAAATGATTGTGTTGCAAAGAATAATATTCAAGCAGTAGTACCAAGATAGGCTTATGTGTGTGAGCACAGCTTCTAATTGGGCTTCCTGTTTCACTCATATTTAGTGATTCCAGGTGCAGGCAGTCTACATGGAGTCCAAGTCTAAAGAGCTAAAGAGAAATCTGTGGGGTAGACTTTACCTACCCCTTGGGAGGCCTCTTCCTATCAGATGATTGGGAGGCCTACACCTATGCCTTCTTAGGTCATTTCCTTGGAGGAGTTCTTAATTGGTTCATGCTCACTTCACCATGGTCTAATTCAATTCCCAGCCTCCCAAAGCTTCCCAGATATAGTGAGGTCATCCAGGTAAACTATTAATTCCCTGTAGACCATAACCTCAGCCACCTTTTCTATAAAACTTCAAAAAGTGAAGGGGGTCTCGAAATCTCTTAGGGGTATATGCTATTCAAATAGTAAGAATCCTACTGGATAGATGTAGGTTGTCTTCTTGTCTTTCTCTCCTAGGCTGATCTCTTAAAAAGCAGTTTTTGGAGAAGTAAATGAGAAGAGAGAAGATGGAGGTAATGAGTGATTACCCAAAGATATGATAGCCTTAGGAATTGGAAGGGTGGAATGATGGTGTTTTTTTAAAAATAGGGGAGACATGAACATATGTGTGGGTGGCAGGGAAAGAATCAGGAGACAAGAAGAATTGAAGATTAGAGAATGATGGAATGACCAAGTTCCCAGAGGAGAGAGAGTAGATGGAATCAATGGCATAAGGATAGGAATTGACCTTGGGAAGGAGTTTAAGAGTAAAGGTTTAGAATAGACAGAGTAGAAGCTTCATTGAGAGTCAAAGAATAAAAGGATTATCTCTTACCACAGAGTTCTCAGTTAAGATTAGTTAACAGATTGGTGGTTGACCCAACTGATAAAGTTGTCTGCCTTTCTCTAACAATGTCTAGTGAGTAGGAGCACTGAAGGAAGACAGGGGAGGCAGGGTAATTCAGGATTGGAGTTTGGCAAGGTATGACTGGTGATAGTACTAGGGGACAAGGAGTCATGGATAGAGAATAGTATATAGACGAATTAATTGATTTTAGAATCAAGATTGTGAATGAAGGAAAATTAGGCCAAAACAGTTATGACAGACTGGGAAAAGGACAGCAGAGGAACTAGAGTCCATGATGAGAATAAGGAAAAGGCTTAAGGGGAGTGAGGCAGAGGGAAAGATAGAAGAACAGGAGGCCATGATTAAAGAGGCGATCTTCAGAGTTCTGGGCCATGGAGGTAACACAGTTATAGGTTCATAGGAGGCAATAAATACCTGTTGAGAGATTGGTAGGTGGTTACAGTGTAAAGATGTAGATAATGATCATTAAGAAGTGTGAAGTTGGGGCTTTTGAGAAGAGTTAGACTTGTGTTTTGAAGTTTTCAAATATGGTGGCAGGAGTTGGGATAGAGAGAAAAACTGCAGGCTAGACATTGACTTCTTTTTTGGAGAGGAGGAGATGGGGAAAGAGAGAGAGGAGAAAAAGGAGAAGGAGAAAGTATGACCTGGAGGTCTATAATAGATACCTGCCACAAGGATCAGGGCATGAATGGAATGAACCCTAAAGGAAGGAGAGACTGTTGAGTGATGGTGGCAACAGGTTGGTCTTAAGTTGGCTTTCAAGTTATGTGCACTTATTAGCACTTGCCAGGTATTATATTAGTCGGTCAGACAAATTCAGACAAACAAAGCTATCTAAATTTGGGATCCTCTAGAGTAGTTGTATAACACCCAAATAGAAATGGCGGGGCGGCAGGGGGGGGAGGTCATTAAACTATATACAAGGATCCCTGTGGGTCATATATTGACTTAGAAAACCACATATTAATATTATCTATGTTTTATTGTATTTTTATTTCTCTTGTTAAATATTTACAACTACATCATAACCTGATTCAACCATACTTTCAAGTACTATGAGCCTGTTTGACACCTGTTAGAGAACAGTGGTTGTTAAACTTTTTTTGATTATCTTTTTTTGGAATGCAGCTCAGTTTGGTCTCCACAGCCAGTCATAGCCTGTCTGTTCACCATGTGGTTAGCAGAGAGAACCATTTATCTGTGCATTCTCCAGATTGGGAAGCAGGACCTGAAATGATTAAGTAGCTCATCTAAAGTCACAGAGATAATTAGTGATAGTCAGGAAATTGTTATGGTAATATGATTGAGTAAGTAGATATGACCAAGCCCAGCTCTCTCTCATTCATACTCTTTAAATAGTTTGAGTGACTAGAAAAGTGCTAGTACCCTCAACAGAAATGGGGAAATTTGGTAAATGTGTGTCTTTGAGAGGAAAGATCCTAAGTTCTACTTTGACCATGTTAAGTTTTAGTAAATATCTTGTTTGTATGTAATTGTTTATATATTGTCTCCCCCATTAGAATATGAACTCTTGGAAGCAAGGAACTCGTTTTGCCATTAGATATTTTCAGAAGTTAGCACAGTGCCTAGCATACAGTATATGTTTAATAAATGCCTTTTAACTTAACTGACTTGCCAGGGAAGTCATGCTTAGTACTAAACACCACATGTAGAGAGTGTTTAATAAATTGCATATCCTCTGAGTTCTGGTGTCAAATTAAGAACATTTGGAACTTGTGGAATTAGCCTGGGGATATAGAACATATCCTAGGGAAATGCTGTCCCAAAATAGCCTCTTTGAGCCCACATCTTGCCCTAGAGTTTTGATCACCATAAGGAATGTGTGCCCCATTCTATCATCCATATACCTAAACCTAGCCTCAGAGATCCTGCAGACCTCCCAGAAGTTAAAGGGCTCATCGAGGCTATAGATCTGCTATTAAAGGGGTTTAGATAGCTTTGGTGCCAAAATAGCTTAAACAGAGGCTTTGTGTGGGTGTAATACCATGTACACTTCAGTGTTCTCATATCTTTAGCTCCAAATGTATAAGGAGACAGATCAATGCCTTTGATTCCTAAGGAAAAAAAAAAGCAAAGATGGCTTTTAGTGGCAGATTCCCAAAAGACCATAAGATAGAGATATTTCACAGTGAAGATAGACTTTCTATTCTCTTAGTGCACATTTATTAAGTACCTACTGTGTGGAAGGTCCAGGTTAGAGGGGGGAACCTGGGGCTATTTTTGTTTGTTTTTGGTGAAGGCATATCCAGACCTGTAATTTCACTGGTATGGAGAACCCCAGCTAGGAAAAAGCCCTTTCCCAAAGCAGATTAGAAACTGTTTTGTAACTTATGGCTTTAGTGTAATGACAGAGTGAGGAGTGAGAAGTTAAGTCCCTTGCTTCAGGTCACATGGACAGTATATAAGAAGTAAAACTTGAACACAGATCTTTCTGATGACAAGACAGGGCCTGGCTATCTACTACATAACACTACCTTCTAAAAATCAAAAAATGACATAGTCAAAATACAAAAATGATGTATTCCCTGCCCTTTAGGAACTTACAGTCTACTGGGGTGATAAGTGATTTAAAGAGAGAGGAAGTACCAACCATTGTGGGGAGAGGGGCAGAAAGGAAGAGAAAAGACCCCATGTAATAAAGTGGCTCTGTATCAGCAAGCACCTTAGCATACCCAGGATGGCTGCTAGCACAGGTTCTTAGATCTGCTTTTCTAAAGGAAAGCAACTCAAAATGGGTTAACAATCTTACTTTAATCAATCAAAAAGATATCATTTACCTTGTTCAGGGGAAAAGTCAACACCCTGAACTTCAGAGGATACAAACAGAAGCAGATAAAGCAGAGAAAAGAAACAGATAAGCAGACAGGGCTTCCAGCTGTCTGACCATTACATCCATGCCTAGTTAATTGCCAGAGAGGGAAGCACCAACATCTGGGTTTTCAAAGCCAGAGGACTTAACAGCTTCCCAGAATCTTGTCTGGCCAAACCACACAACTCTTTCCAAAGTGAGCTCCAAAGCAAAAACTCACATCAGGGTATATATAGCCTTCTCCTGGATCAGAGAATGCCCCAACCCACTTGACCCACTGCCCAATCACAAAGTAATAAGGTGTGGGCATTCCTAAAAAACAAGCCTCCCACCACAGGCTCCATGTGACTACATTCAGCCTATTAGGGAACAGAGTATATTTTCAAATCAGGGAAGGTTCTCAGAGTCACTTAAGCCTATCAGAGGGCCTAGGGGCAGGGAAGAGCTTCGGATTCCCATAACAGGCATTTATGTGATGTTCATGAGAGGCACTATAGTGTTTAAAAGTCAAAAGACCAAGATTCCAGTCTTATCTTTTTAGTACCTATGTGACCTTGGTTAAGGAATCTAGAGCAGAATCATTAAGAGATCTTAAAGGTGAAAACAGATGCATGATTTAGACATAAAAGGTGATGTCACAAGCAAATTAGGGGAGCATGGAATATTTTACCTATCAGATCTAGTGATAAGGGAAGAATTTATGACTAAACAGAGATAGACAACATAATGGGATGCAAAATGGATAATATTTTTAATTACATTAACATAAAACATTTTTGCCCATACAAAACCAATGCAGTCAAGATTAGAAGGAAAGCAGAAAACTGGTGGGGGAGGGAGGGGAATTTTTATAGCAAGTTTCTTTGATAAAGGCCTATTTCTCAAATGTATAGAGAACTGAGTCTAATTTGTAAGAATACAAGTCATTCCCCAATTGATAAATGGTCAAAGGATAGGAACAGGTAGTTTTCAGATGAAGAAATTAAAGCTATCTCTAGTCATATGAAAAAAAGATGTTCTAAATCACTATTGATTAGAGAAATGCAAATCTAAACAACTCTGAGGTACCACATCACACCTATCAGATTGGCTAATGAGACAAAACGGGAAAATGATAAATTTTAGAGAAAATATGGGAAAACTGAAACATTAATGTATTGTTGGTGGAGTTGTGAACTGATCCAACCTTTCTGGAGAAAAATTTGGAACTATGGCAAAAGGGTTATCTAACTGTGTATACCCTTCAATTCGGCAATACCACTACTAGGTCTATATTCCAAAGAGATCAAAGAAAAAGGAAAAGGCCTTATATGTACAAGAATATTTGCAGAAGCTCTTTTTTGTGATGGCAAAAAATTGAGAATTGAGGGGATTTCCATCAATTGGAGAAAGGCTGAAGAAATTATGGTATATTATTGTGATGGGATACTACTATGCTATAAGAATTGATGAGCAGGATGGTTCCAGAAAAACTTGGGAAGACCTATATGAACTGAAGCAAAGCGAAGGGAGAAAATGGGAGAAAATGGTAATAGCAATATTGTATGATAATTAATTGTGAATGACTTAACTATTCTTAGCAATATAATAATCCCAGACAATTCTAAAGAACTTAAGATGAATAATGCTATCCACCTCCAGAGAAAGAACCAATGAATTCTGGATGCAGATCAAAGCATACTGTTTTCCACTTTCTTTGTTTTCCTTGTTTTTTTTTTTGTCCTTGCTTTCTTTTACAACATGACTAATATGGGAATATGTTTTGTGTGTCTGCACATGTACAATCTATATCAAATTGTTTACCTTCTCCAATAGAGGGGAAGGTATAGAGGGAGATAATTTGAACTCAAAATTAAAAAAAAACTAATGTGAGAAATTGTTTTTACACATAATTGGGGGGGGAAATATAAGAGATTTTCTTTTGGAAGAAAAAGAGACCTTAAAGAAAATCAAGTCTAATTTCTCATTTTACATATGAGGAAGAAAAGGCCTCAAATGATTAAATAGTATGTCCAAGGTTGCATAGATAATTAGTGGTAGAATGAGGAGATGGTTATAACATGATTAAGTAAGTGGTTGTGACCAAACCCAGCTCTCTCATACTCTTTAAATAGCTTGGGTGACTAGAAGAGCAGTACCCTAAACAGAAATAGGGAGACTTGGTAGATGCAGGTCTTTGAGGGGGAAAACTCATGACTATTTTTTGACATGTTGAGTTTTAGATGCCTACAAGAAATCCTGCATAATATATCCATTAAGCAATTTGGTATATAAATCTGGAGGTCAGGAGAGAGACTAGATTTGGATACATATGTCTAGGAGTTAGATACATAGGGATCATGAGATCCATGGGAGTCAACGGGATCACCAAAAGGAAGAGTAGAGAGTAGAGAAAGATTCAGTGACAAATCTTGGGATACACCCACAGTTCGGGTGACCCAATGAAAGAGATTTAGACAAGTAAGAGAAGAACCAAGGGAGAACATTGTCACAAAACCCAGAGAGGTGAGTATAACGGCAAGACCATGGTCAACAGGGTTGAATGCTGCAGAGTTCAGGAAGGATGAGAACTGAGAAATGGCCATTGGATTTGGTAAACAGGAGATCGGTAGTAACTTTGCAGAGTGCAGTTTCAGTTGAATGCTGAGGTTAGAAGACAGATTGCAAACAATTGAGGAATGAAAGGAAAGAAAATAATGGTGAAGTATGTACACAATTTTTTTTCATAGAAGTTTGACTATGAAAGAGAAGAGAGACATTGAACAATAGCTTGAGAGGTGGCAGTCACCTTCCTCCCTAACTTTTACCTTATATTTAACTATTTTGTATTCATTTGAATGTATTCTCTTTACTTTTATTCTGTATGTACTTATCATTCCTCAAAATATAAAGTCCTTATGGATAGAGATGGTTTAATTCTTTGTATTGGTGTCCCCAATATCTGGCACATAGTATGTACTGAATAGATGTTTGTGGATTGATTGATTCATTGATTGGATCAAGTAAGGATTGGTTTTGTTTTTTGTTTTTTTTAATGATGAGGAGACCTGGTCACCTTTGTGGGCAGTAAGGAAGGAACAAGTAGAAAGAGAGATAAAATATGGCAGGGCATGATTGTGGAAACAATCTGTCAGATAATTTGGGAGGGGATGGGAACAAGCATGCTTGTAGAGGAGTTGATTTGAGTGAAAAGGATCACTTCTTCACAAAAGATAAGAATAAAAGACAAGAATATGGTACATGATGTCAAGAAGTTTTAAGATAAAGAAAAAGAGAAAAGAGAGAGAGATGATGATAAATGGCCTCTATTTTCTAAGACAAGGTCCTCTGGTGAAAAAATGGATGGAATGCCAGGCCCGGAGTGAGGAAGACCAGAGTTCAAATATGTCTTCAATAGTTGTGTGACCTTGGGCGAATCACTTAACCTTTTTTGACTCAGTTTCTTCATCTGCAAAATGAACTGAAGAAGGAAATGGCAAACCACTCCAATGTCTTTGCCAAGAAAACCCTAAAGGGGTGAAGAAGAGTCAGACACAGTTGAAATGACTGAACAACAAAGAAGGAGAAATGAAAGTTTGAGGGGAGAAGAAAAGATCTGGGCATTCACTGTGGAGAGTATGACAAAGAGAACTAAATTCCATCCTTCACTTTCCTAAGCAAGTTTTTCTTCATTAAAATTAGAAAAACCATAGATAAGGATTAAACCAATCTATATTACATGACCCTGCATAAGTCAACTGTTCTTTTTTATCTGGAGCTTTCTCAGATGTAAAATGTAAATAGCCAGAAAGGCCTGTGACCTTATCCCATTGTCTCTATTACTTGACTGTAATGAAATTACAGCATTTCACCAAGTGGACTTCAGAGTCCCCCATCAGTGTTGCTATTCTACCTTTTACATGTGTTCAGGAAATGTGTTTCCAGTACTGCTATGTTCCCTAGTCTCTTCTTGAAGAGGATAAATCATAGACATATAGAATGTTACAGCTTAGAAGGATCTTTGTATATGACAATACTGAGGCCCATAGAGGTAGTGACCTGTCCAAGATCTCACAGTTAGTGAGGGGTAGAGCTGAGACTTGAACCCAGATCTCGAGACTCCAAGGCCTTTTACTGTTCTTATAGGCAATCTGTGTTTAAATTCAGGCTCAGACGCTCTAGCTATGTGACCCTATCAAGTGGCTTAACATCTGTTTGCCCCAGTTTCCTTAAATGAAAAATAGTGATAATAACAAGAGGTACCTCACAGTACGGTTATAATGATGATATGTTGGTTTAAGAAAAAAAAAACACTGAGCACAGTGTTTGGCACATATATCATAGATGATATATAAATACTCATTCCTGTCCTTCCTCCCTTTCCTTCCTACCAAATCATGCTGCATATTCATGACAGCAGATGAGGAAAAAGATATGTGCCTAATGCCACTGTTGGCAATCTTCCTGCTAAATGTTGAATGTAGCCACAAGTAAATTAGTTAATTGTTTTACATCCTAGTTTCTTATTGGTATATTCAAGGGGGATTGATTCAGTGTGGAAAAAAGGCCTCAGGAAGGAAAAGGGTTGTTTGACTGTATTAGAGACATGAATTTCTGTAGATCACAGTGAGAACGTATTTCTCTAAGCACCATTAAGAAATTAGAGAGTATATGCTCCCAAACATTGATAGACCATAAGTCTGGGAGGAAATATGAGTAACTATAATTTCTCTCTCATCCTCAGGAAAGAACTAGATACAACACACAGAAGAGACCTGAATTGATGTGTGAAGTATTAGAGACATTCTCTATTTTCACACTACAGGAGATGTGGAGCAGAACCAGAATTTATATTCAACATTTATATTTAAAAATGAGAGATATTGTGACTTTTTTGGGGAACTGAAAGTTTTGGGCCAGAAGTAGTCAGAGATGCCTATGAGGCACAAAAAAGAACCTGGCAGTTGGAAGAATAAAGAAGGTTAACAAAACTATACAACATGGTAGAATTTAGTCATCTTAGTCAAAGAGAACTCTTGGTACTTGGATACTTCCAGGCCGTCATGAAACCTTCTCTTGCTATAGCATCATGATGGCCCAGAGGTGATTCTAGCCTTGTGAGCCATGTTTCTGAATAGATACATCAGGACTTCTGATCTGATTTGACAAATCTATTTCTGATTCTTTATATGCATGGGTGAATTGATTAGGATTTTGTAGTAAAACTATAATTCTCCATACAAAGAATTAACAGTTTCCTTTTTACATCGTGAGATTTAGGAGCACAGTGCCCCTACGATATGGAAAATCCATATAAAAATTTTTGGCCCTCCCTTCCTACCAGAGAAAAAGTTTGATTTTCTTTTTCTTTCATGGAGTGTTTACAGTACCTTATTGTAAAATTTGGTTTCAGTGTTTTGTCATAGCTCCATGTCATTTGCTAGATTTTGGGTGTTGTTGGAAGCTTTTGCAAAACTCCCCCAAAAATTCACATTTGATTTCTTAAGCTAACCTACTATGTATCTTTCTAAGTTCTGTTTTTGATCATGGCTTTCTGGTAGTCCAATAATTTTTAAGTTGTCTCTCCTGGTTCTGTTTTCCAGGTCAGTGGTTTTTTCAAGGAGATATTTCCCATTGCCCTCTATTCTTT
>JAQQSV010000878.1:44341-88781 GCA_028646515.1 Pseudochirops corinnae | reverse complement strand
CTTACCCAATAGAGGAGTTTTTGGGAAGGGGATAAGAGAAAGAAGGAAGATAAGAGAAAGGAGGGTGGATAAGAGAAGGCAGTATTCAGAAGCAGAATAGATTTTAGGGGAGGTACAGGAAGAGACAGAGAGAGAGAGAAAGAGAGAGAGAGAGAGAGAGAGAGAGAGAGAGAGAGAGAGAGAGAGAGAGAGAGAGAGAGAGAGAGAGAGAGGGAGAGAGAGAAAGGGAGAGAGAGAGAGAGCAAGAGAGACACAGCGAGAGAATGACAAATATAAGAAAATAGGATGGATGGAAATGCACAATTAGTAATCATAATTGTGAATATGAATGGAAAGAACTCACACATAAAGCAGAAGCAGATAGCAGAATGGATTAGAATAGTTAAAAAAAACACAGTTAAAATAAGGGACTGGAGCAAAATCTATTATGCTTCAGCTGGAGTAAAAAAAGGAAGGGGCAATAATCATTATCTGAGACAAAGGAATAAGCAGGGAAACCATATCTTACTAAAAGACACCATAGACAATGAAGTGAAATCAATATTAAAAATGTATGTACCAAATGACATGGCATCTAAATTTTAAAGGAAAAGTTAAATGAAATATCAGAGGAAATCGATAATAAAACTATACAAGTGGGGGACCTTAGAGTTAGATAAATTCTAGCTGTAAAATAAATAAGAAGTCAGGGAGATGAATGGGAATCTTACAAACATTAGATAAGATAGCTATCTGGAAAAACCTCAGAGGGAATAGAAATGAATATATATCTTTCTCCAGCTGTACGTAGCAAACTTTCAAAAACATTGACCGTGTATTAGGGCAGAAAAACTTCAGAACCAAATGCAGAAAAATAGAAATACTAAACCTGCACTTTTTGACTATAATGCAATAAAATTATTATTTCAAAAAAGTCCAGGGAAGCACAGATTAATAGCTAATTGAAAATTGAATTATCTAATTTTAAGGAATGAGTGGGTCAAAGGACAAATAACAGAAACAAATAATTTCATTAAAGAGAATGACCACAATGAGACAACATCACAAAATTTTGGGATGCAGCCAAAGCAGTGGTTAGGGAAAATTTTATATCTCTTAACATCTACATCAACAAAAAAGAGAAAGCAGATAAATGAATTGAACATGTAACTAAAAGAAATAAAAAAGAACAAATTAAAAATCTCCAGTTAAATGCCAAAATAAGAATCTTGAAAATCAAAGGAGAGATTTATAAAATTGGAAGTAAAAAAACCAAAATATTTAGCTGATAAAACTAGGAGCTAGATTTATTTAAAAAACAAAATAAAATAGAAAAAAATATTGGTTAACTTTATTGAAATGGAAGAAAGAAGAAAACTAAATTACTATCAAAAATGAAAAATGACTATACTACCAACAAATATGAAATTAAAGCAATTTTTAGCAGTCATTGTGCCCAATTGTATGCCACTAAATCTGACACTTTAAGTGAATGAATGAATATCTACAAAAACAAAAACTTTTCAGATTAACAGAAGAAGAAATATAATACCTAAATAACCTTGTCTCAGAAAAAACAACAACAAACAATGAACAAGCCATCAATGAACTTAAAGGGGCTGGGGGATTCCCAGGAACACTTGGATTTATATGTAAATTCTACCAAACATTTAAGGAACAATGGACCACAATACTATAAAAGCTAGTTCAAAAAAATAGATAACAAAGGATTCCTACCAAATTCCCTTTATGATACAATATAGTTGTGATATCTAAACTAGGGAGAGCAGAAACAGGAAGAAAACTATAGGCCAATGAATATCAATGCAAATTTTAAACAAAATATTAGCAATTATAGGCATATATCACAAAGATCATAAATTATGACAGGAATATATAGCTGGTTCAATATTAGGAAAATTATCAGAATAGTTGACCAAATTGGTAAAATTAATAATAAATATCATATGATTATATCATATCATTATATCAATCAATAAAATACCTTCAACAAAATATAACACTCATTCCTATTAAAAGCAAACTAGAAAGAATAAGAATCAATGGAACCTTTCCTAAAATGATAATTATCTATCAAAAACCATGACCAAGCATTATCTCTAATGAGCATCAACTTTAAAATTTTCCAATAAGATCAGAAGTGAAGCAAAGATTCCCATTATCACCACTATTATTTGATACAGTAGCAGAAATGCTAGCTATAGCAAAAGACAAAAAAAAAAAAAGAAGAAATAAAAAAATAGGCAATGAGAAAACAAAACTGTCACACTTGAAGATGATGCAATGCTATTCTTGGGACAACCTTAGAGAATCATCTAAAAACTAGTTGAAACAACAACTTAGCAAGGTTGTAGGATATAAAATAAAGCCACATAAATCATTAGCATTTCTATATACTACCAACAAAACCCAGCAGCAAGAAAATAGAAAGAGAAATTTCATTTAAAATAACTGCAGACAATATAAAATACTTGAAGAGTCTACTTGCTGAGACAAACCCAGGGATTATATGCAGACAATTACAAACACTTTTTACACAAATAAAGCAGATCTAAACAATTGGAGAACTCTTCATTGCTCATGGGTCAGCAGAGCTAACATAACAAAAATGACAATTCTGTCTAAGTTGATTTACTTATTCAATTCCATATTAATCATGCTACTAAGGAATTATTCTATAGATCTAGAAAAAAATAGTAGCAAAATTTATCTGGAAGAATAAAAGGTCAAAGATATCAAAGGAATCCATGAAAAAATTTTATGGAAGGCAGCCTAGTAGTTTTAGGTTTCAAAATATATTTAAAAGTGATAATCATCAAAACGACCAGTTATTGACTAAGTAACAGAGTAGTGGATCAGTGGAATTGATTAAGTACACATTACACAGTAGTAAATGACCATAGTAAATTAGTGTCCAATGAACCCAAAGATCCAAACTTTTGTAGTAACAACTCACTATATGCCAAACGTGCAGGGAAAATTGGAAAGAAGTTTGGCAGTAACTAGACATAGATCAACATCTCACACTATATAACAAGATAAGGCCAAAACAAATAAAGGATTTAGACATAAATGGTGATATCATAAGTAAATTATGGGAGCCTGAAAAAAATTTGCCTGTTAGATCTATAGATAAAGGGAAGATTATGACTGCCCTCTATTGCTGGTTACGCTATCCCCTCACTTCAGCCCTTTCATTTCTCTAACTTCCTTCAAGATTTAGCTTAAATCCTTCCACCTGCAAGAGCATTTCTGGGTTCCCCCCAAATGCTAGTCCCTTCTACTCTGAAATTTCTTTCCATCTATTTTCTATATTTTTATATGCTTGGATGTAGTTATATACATATACTTTCCTCCTTTAGAATGTGAGTTTCTTGAAGGCAGACTGTTTTTGCATTTATTTATATTCCCAGTATTTAGCACAATGCCTAACATTATATATGTTTATAATATGCCTGTTGGTTGACTAAATAGGATGGAAGAATAGTGACAGGGTCTGAGGTGAGCATCTCTTTCCACAACATCTGACAAGGCAACTAGCCATTCAAACATACTGATGCCATCCAAGTCAAAAAAAGAATTTTGTCAATGTAGCAGCATTGTCCTGTTTATATGCTTGAGTGATAATGATGTAAGGGGAAATAGCAAGTACTGAATTTATTATCCTATGACAGTCACAAAGGTCAGGATACTAGATTTCTTGGACTTAATGGTCTTGGGAAGGGATTGGACCCAAGAAGAAAGAAGTCAAAATGGAATTCTCCTAAGGCAACAGTGCTAATAGGGGACCTGTATCATTGTACCACCAAAAAAAGTTGGGGAAAGTGAAGTAGAACTGGGGAAATCCCCAGGCAATAGAATAAGCAGAGTTCCACCAAGGTCTGCCCACCAAAAAAAGAATCCCAAACTAGGGCTACCATTTGTATCTAAATCATGTAAGATAGGCATTTATACATCAAAGACTGCCTACATAGTAGTATTTTTATAATTATTTCCAAATAGAACTTATGAAGCTAATAAAATTTATACTGTACTGGTTAATGGGTATGCTTAATCTTTTATGCAGACTTCCTGATAGATATTACTTAGATTTAAACCCTATTATCTGATGTTATAAAAATTATGCAGAGAATATAGTAAAACTTCATTAGTACATTTTTCAGTGTCCCACCTCTCTTGAATTGTATTATATGGGACAATGTTCTATTAAGATGGTAAATTAGAGAGGCTGGGAACCAAAAAATGGGACATAATTGGTGGAGAAATGTACTAATGAGATATTCTAATTATGTTTCTCTATAGTAGAGAGTACTACTATGGGTCTTAGCTTTATTTCTTTTTGGAGGAATTAATGTACCCTGTAGTATACTATAGTACTGTGTAATATACCACCTGCTTCAAAGCTGTGCAGAGTTATATAGAAGACTAAATTTGCATGGTACAGTGACTGTGTGAGCACACACACACACACACACACACAGTCTTTTGAAGAATTTTATTTTAAAATGCCATCCTTTAAAAACACACAAGTTATAATGATTCAAAACATTTTTCTGATCAAACAACATCTAGTGTAATCTTTGTTCTGCATTGAGCATTAAATTAATTTCCAATATTTTCCCAGTAGAATTTGCAACTCTGATCCTCCTAAGCCAGACATGCTAGAAGCAACAACAGATGCCAAGTCCAAATGGGTTCCAAATCCTATAGTGGAATAGAAAATAGCAGGATAAACATTGGCTAATGGAGTAACCTGGGGAAGGGAGGAGGAACAACACTTCCTACCAACAACATGTATATTTATTATGCAACAACCAGGAAAACAACGACAGAAAGGGTTACTTCTTTCTTTATTGAAAAATTCATTTTGCAGTTACAACCAATTCTATAGATCATTCTCAGATAATGATTCACATTCTCTCTGGGAGTGGACTCGTGCCGTCACGTTTCAGCCCCATCCTTCATAACATAGATGAGGGCCACACACATAGCTTTATGAGCCTGCTCTGGTGAACATGATATCTTTCCAATAAACTTAAAGGGTGTTCAGAACAATTTTCAGGAAGCAGACCGAAGGGTTTGATATTAGTGAACATGGTATTGAGTTGTAACAAACAGTACAATGTTGCATGCAACAACAAATAATCTTTGGGGAGAGCTAGAGGTAAGACTTACTGAAGATAAACTTTCCAGCTAGGATACAGCAGCTACACAGAGTTCCTATCGGCCTTAGACATAAAAAATAATGAGTTTTAGAAGACTTGTGCCTAGGGCACCATGTTGGCAATTGAGTGCAGCTTTGGGTCATGGATTTTTGGTACACCACCTACCCCAAAATCATAAACCAAGAGAACAGAATGTAAATAACTATTAAGTAGATATCTTTTCAATCCTTGGGTTAGTAATTGGTCCTTTGTAAAGGGTGCATGGAGCTCGAGATATGTATTCTAAATTGAATAGGCACTTGTTTTATGATGCTACCTAAAGAACACTTTAAATGCCCAAAGGCCCTGGCTGCTTCACTGAATCTGGTTGTGGGAAAATATATCTGGTGGGTACCTGTAGTGAAGCTCCATTTGCCACATGATAGAATGCCTCTGACAAGATTGCTTTTGTATAAAATGGGCCATTATGTCTTACATTTTTAGTTTAACTGAAAATGGAAATGCATGTATCTTATTGCGTGACAGTACTAAGATCTCTGGTGGTTGGAGAAAGATGATTAAAATTTATAACTCCCACAAGGGGCTAAGACAATGAGTGATTGTATTCCCTCTCAGAAGCCCAACCTTTCTGTTTTAAATTTATAAATAATTTTAGTGACTTTTATATCTTTAAAACACTTCTCTCCCCCCAGATTGGCGATGAATTTGTAACTGGGATTTTGACATTAGATATTTTATTAAGTACTCTGTCTTTTTAAATTTATGTTTTTATTAGTTTCCTACCCCCATAATAATGAGAAAGAATCCACTTGTAATAATGCAAACATTATTGCCTAAGGGAGAAGATGGAAGGATTCCAAGGTGAGAAAAATAAGACCTGTAACAATCTTCTTATTTGTAGTAATTGAAATATTTTCTTTTCATTGTTGACTGGTTAATCATACATATATAAGAACAGCAAACAAAATTTAGTGTAATATTTGAGAGTATGTAATTTCTCTGTATATTATTAAAATTCAAAATCTAGATTTTAAATTATTCATTGCCTTAATTGTGATGTCTTCCAAAGGGGGGGGGGGGGAAACACTTATATTTAAGTATCAAAGAAAGAGAAAAGTTTAAATGAAACATGAAAATGGAAGCAATTGATAAAGTGCATAGTATGCTGTCACCTCTCAGTCCACACTTTCAATTAAAAAAAAGCTAGTTATACTATTTAAACCATTTCTGTACATTTTCATGTATTAAGAGACCTGATTAAGAAAGATATTTCTTTAGATTGTTTGCAGCTCATTTGGGTCTGCCTATCTCTTGTCCACACCTTAATCTAGGAATAATGACATTGTTTTGTTACCAAGGGGATAATCTGGATTATCAGTTGGTTATCATTTGCCCTCACTACCAGAATGCCCCACCTCTTTTTCCATGTATAAATATCCATGACAATATGCTTTATACTACTTTTTCTAAAGAATTCTACATTGGTGATACATTTCAGCCTACTCATGCCAATCATAAACATCTCTTTTGACCTTTTGGTGAGATACAGTTTAAATTCTTTTGAAACTTGGGTATTTGTGACAAATCGTCATGCAGAATTGACAGAAGATGATTGATGTTAAAAAATGAGTCATTGCTTTAAGGAGAAATGTGAGATCATTAACTGCATTGCATCATAATTCAAATAAGACTACTTTTCTTTTCTTCTTCAATTTTTGACCCCAAAATTTGTTTATTCATAGCATCTATTAAAGGTGTTCTACTGACAGATGAGCTCTGTGTGTTTTCTAAATGTTTATGACACCATATTTCACAGCATAATTGTCACAAATTTTATGTTAATTTTTGCAAAAAAAAATTGAGGTGTCACCATTTGTAACAATAATGCAATATTCACAGCACCTGTGGTGGTTATGAATATGCTGGTATAGTTGTGAATCACAAAATGTAGCAGCGTCTCCATATGGAGGATGGAACGAAAGCCTTTTTTCAAATACCAGAAAACCTAGTCCCCAAACCAGAAAGCTGAGTCTCAGAACCATAAAGCCAGAGTCATTACAGTAGCTATGAAGTTGGTACACATGGTTAATGCAGTGAACATCTACATTCCCAAGCCTTCACAACAGAACAGGCTCCCTCATGCAGGGATCCTCTTCTCTCACTCACTGTAGCTCCTCAGCCTGGTTCTTGGAAATTCTCAGCAGAAATTCCCAAAGGAAAGGTCTCAGCAGAAGAAAGGTCTCAGCAGAAGTTCCAGCCTCCAGATGCTTACCCCAGGAAACTCTGCCATTCCCAGCTGGAGCCTTTCCTTATATATGGTATAACTACTCCCTGTTCTGCCCCTTCCTGTTACATCAGCAACTTCCTGCCAAGGTGTTAACTACTTCTGTGTTAATTAAACAGCTTAAAACAAGGTTCTAAGTACCTGCTTACTTGCCAATACAAAGGGGCAAGGAAGATCTTCAGATTCCATTAACATTATATAATTATGTGAAGCTTTTTTTTTTAAATTGTGCCAGTGCTACTTACCTCTTAGTTTCTTCTAGTCTTGCACCAACTTTTCATGTACTGAAGACTCTCTGCAGTTCTGTTTCCATGCTGTTAAGTGAGCACAACCACGTTCAGCTTGAAGCTCATAGAATAGTTTTTATATTTACCCGTAATCAGAAAGAAATAATTCATACATTAATGTATTGCTGGCAGATGAACTGTATAGTTTAGCTAGTGTAGGAAGATTCAAGTCTTTCATATAACTTACTCATGGCAACTTTGTCTGCCCATCTACTCACCTTATGTGTATGGCTCTTTACTGGGCCCCTGTACTGCAGAGCTCTAAACAAACCACGTGGGCTTTTGGAAATATATTGACAATGCCCATGGGCTGAGAATTCTAGGCTCCTGGTTCACAATGTGCCAGTGATAAATGCATATCCATCTGCCACTGTTGAATACATTGCTTCTCTGTTTACCTTTTAAGCAGCATGACGAAGAGGATACCATGTGAGGATTATATGATGAAAGGTTATAAGCCAATTTTTGGGCTGAAAAAAACAAAACAGGGTGTGATAGCTATATGGTTGCAATGATTATGCAGTGAAATACTATACTTAAAACAATATTGTTAGGCCAAATTCTTTTTAGTTGATCATAGCTCTTATTTAGTAGGGTCTTCCATATACTACAACTTAATATTATGTTATGTGGAAAAAAGACCATATCAAGAAACTGGCAATTTGAAAGGAATCCCTTTTTCCATTTCTATTTTTACCATAAGTCATGGATGCCAGTGGCACACACTTTTAGTGAGTATACATTCCCTTATTACAAGACATGCAAAGGTCTTTCCCAGTTCTCACTTTCTTGATCCAAGGCCCCCATTCAGTGAATTGGCCTGTTTAAGAAATGAGTCAAGGGATGACCCCTTTAATAAAAAAAATTAGAAAAAAAATCAGACTTAGAAGGGAAGACCCTCAGGGTTTTTGGACAAAAAAGAAACAATTACTATTGACATTCACTCTCACCTAGGAGGGCCCAAAAAGTAACCACTAAGTTGTGCTTCGGCGGGGACCAATTTGTAGTTCAAACTTTGAGAGCCAGAATGAATTGGGTTTAAGACATGGTCTTAATGGAGAGGAGAAGAAAGAGGAGAGGAGAAGAGGGCCAACCATAACTGGCTAGCTGGGTCCCCATTGGAGCAACTGGGACTACTCATGGGTTGTGGTTTGTCCTTCATTCTGGAAGAGGACCATGACATCAGGAAGATTATGACATTGTTGTGGTTTTGTGGTGTGTTGTGGGGGTCATCTCAAAAGAATTCAGACTCAGACTACCTCTAATCCAAGTACAGGCATTTACTGAGGATTGGCACCCCTCTGAAGCAAGTTGGGTTCCAAGAGGAACCAGCAATTTAGTGAGACAAAACAGGCAATTTTATAGTGTAATGATGTCGATTACACAATAGAAATTATGAATATGAAAAAAGCAGGAGGTATTGGTAAGGGATTAGGAAATGGAGGAGGAGTCTCAACCTGAATGGAACTGCTCATATGCACACAATGCATACAGGAAAACCCAAAGGGGGGGGCATTTATATATGATAATACTATTATGATAAGTCTATCTACATCATAAGTTTCCTCTAGGTCAATTCTTTATTATTTATGCACATGCAGTATCTTAGGGTAAACCCCTTCTATGATTTGGCGGTCAAACATACTGGTCATACTGCTTTCTGATTGGCTAGCTATTGTGGTTCTCTCTGGTTAGGTACTGTGGCCTTGTCTTGGGCTACATGGATGATGTGATTGTGCTTGAGTGTGTGGACATAGCTGTTTAAACATGAGAATTGGATCTGGGGCAGAGGATAGCTAGAGGCAGTGGGCCTACTGTTTAGTGAGACCTATGATTGAATTTTGGGGCCTGTGGTGTGGTTAAAGCTAGATAGTGTGGTTAAATTGGGACATGCCTGCTGTTCATTCAGGCCCATAAGGAAGTCAGAATATTGAGGCTGTGGGCAGCTTTATTAGGATTCCATCAACATGAGTTGCAATTGAATTGGATTTGAGTGGGGGAGGGCTGTGTAAAGTCACCAGCCTATGAAATGTCTAGGATCCAAAAGTAAACCAAAAATGTGACTATAAACAAGTCATTTAAACTCTCTGGTCTTCAATATACTTATTTTTAAATGATAATAATAATACCTATAAAATATACTCAAAGGGTTATTTTGAGGCTAAGATGAGGAAAAAAAAAACATGCAAAGAACTTTACAAACTTTAAAATACTTTACAAATGCCAGTGGTCATAGGATTAGTACTAATAATGATAATAACAAATGCTCACTTCTATCTAGCACTTAATGGATAGAAAGTGGTTCTTTGCATTCTCATTTGATCTTTACCGAAAATCTGATAGGTAATAGTCAAAGAATATATATTTCATCCCCTTTTATAGATGAGTAAACTGTTTAAAGGAGACTTACCTAAAGTAACATAGCTTGTTAATGTCAGTGAGGATTCAAAACTAGATTTTTCAACTCCACAGTGTTTGTGGGGAATTTTTTTCCTGTACCAGGGAAGAACTCAGTCATAAATACAGATCAAACATGGAATGGATTGCAGAATGTGCTAGTATATTCCCCTCTCAGTGGAAGTATTCATAGAGAGGATAAACGGTGTTGGCAACATTGTAGAGACAATCTGTGCTTTTGACAGGAGATAACCTAGATAACTTTTAACCATCTCTTCCATTTCTAATATTTTATGATGCTATGAGACCTTTTTGGGTTGAGGAATGTTCCTTAAACCCTTCAAATCAGACATTGTACTTATATATTTATAAACTTTGTTTGATTCTGAGGAGATTTAACCTGGCTCTATCCATCCAATATATTGGATTTCAAAGTGATGTCTATGAAAACCAGAAAGAAAATACTGGTTTGTGATGGTGCACTTTTCTAAAAATGTTTGTGATACTTTTCAAGACCCTAGAATGTTCTCTTAGTTTTGCTATTTTCTGCATTTTCATAATTTTGAAGAAAGATATTGTATATTGTAGACATTTTGATGGAAAGGTAATGATGATGATGATAATGCTACAACTATGTATGTATTGTTATCCTAAAGTAAAAATTAAATGGGAAGGTCACACAAGGCCATTAAGTTGTGTAGTAACAGTCAATACATACTTTGGGGATTTTAAAATACAGAACAAAAGGTTTAGAAAGGACCCATTAAAAAAAAATCAGTACAACCTCAATGAAACATTGGACCCATTACCCCAAGGAAGCTATAAAATGATGGACACTTCTTCAAAAAAGATTGAAAAAATGGTCTCAGAAAATATGTTAAAAAGTTTTGAATCTCACAAAAATACTTTTTGAACAAACAGAAATCATGTCTCAGAGCAACTGTAAGCACTGAGGCAAACCACTAGATTTGTCAATTGTAACTAATGTTGTTTTACCAGTAGATTAAGCTTATGGAACAGCTACAGTCCAAGAGTGGAACTAAAAGGTAATATCTACAGATATTCAACCAATAATATGTTGACAAAGAAATGTTCAACAGATGACTGAGTATTACGTTTTAGTTCATAGGAAACTTGGGGATTCATGAAAATTATACAAGATCAGGCCATTGCTAAAAGAATTTATGTAAAGCTCATCCTTAAGGCACTTGTTGATCCATGTAGATTTTGCAAAGAAACAGTAGAATCTATGTAAGATATTGTAGGTTGCACAACTTTAGTACCTACTAAATATCTAGGAAGCTATTCAGATACAGCAAGTTATAATAATCATACAATAGAAGGATAGTTTCATCAACTAATAGACAACAGATTGATCCCTGTAATAACAATAAAAATCCCTGGATAATCTTGATGTACAACAAACAAAACTATACTGGAGCCAAAGTCTCATCACAGACAAAAGTGTTGAGCACAAGTACCTGTACATGACACTGGCCTAAAAAAGTTTAATAACACAATTTTAATAGATGTTGCCCTGCCAAATACTGATGATCTTTGGATGCTATGGAATGAAAATCTCTCAGAATACAGATCTAGTTGCGGAAAGAAATATGTAACTTATGCACTATATTATATAATAATTAATGTGTTGAATAATATAACAGTAGTATATGTGTATTCCATACTAAGGACTATATATTATATATTTATTTTCCCAATTATATATGAGTATATACACATTCAAACATATCTACACATATGTATATTTAATATATAAAATAATTTCCATCATCTTGTTTGCTGCTTTGGTTATAAAAAAAAAATAAAGTCTTCAGTGAGCTTATAGAAAATTAATTTACATAAAAATAGAGATAAATAAATAAAAGACAAATAAAGATAAATAAAGATAAAAAAGGGCAGGTGGAGAAAGAGCTCTTGATGAATCACCTCAATATTTTGCTGAAGTATGAGGCAAAGTCCACAGTTAAGAGAATTGGAGGAAGGGTGCCATTAGGGAGCTTAAGGACAGATGGTAAAGTTTAGAATGCACCCTATCACCAGTGGGATAATGAATTTATTAAATAGGTTTAAAAGCATTGACTTGCTCCAATAAAGGATCAGTTGTTTCTGATACACAAAGTTGTACTGTAATAAGTTGTTATGGTATCAAGATTTGCTTCAGCTCCATTCACTATCAAAGAGAAGCAAGTATCATGGATGTTGGGAGTAATCCAAAGTTGGGATTTGAAAAAGGCATATCATCAATAAGACAAGAAGGCAAACAGCTCACTATAGGGAATATATAAATTTGTAATCATTTGCCAAGGGATCAAGATAGGTAAGGGATAAGTTAGTGTAGGAGTGATGGCCAGGGAAAGGGTTGAGAGATGAAGAGATCGGAGGTAATACTAAAGGTCAAGAATAGGAATGATAAAATAATATGATTAAATAAAGGAGTTGGTGACTATGTAAGTGTAAATGATATTAAGATATCTATATAGCACAGATGGAGTAGATAAGAAAATCATGAAAATTTAGTGGGAGTAGGCAGTGGAAGAGAAAATAAATTTATGTTAATTTCTGAAGTCTGTGTGCATGGGGTGTGTGTGTGTATGTACACACTCTAAATATGGAATGTCACATGCATTTTCAGTTCAGGTCACTGTATTATTGGTTTTTCCTTGTTTTACTTAATAAATATTTGTAATATAAAAACACAATGCATAAAAAAAATACATTGAAGTCTCCTAGAATTAGAGTAGGAGTTGAATATAAGAGAAAGACTATGAGTTAGGTACTGAATTTATTGAGAAAGAAAGGGAAATGTCTTGGAGGTCTGTAAATAACAGCTACTAGAATTTTGATTAGGTGAAAAGTTTGGATTGAACAGGGAAAAAAAGGTTACTAAATGACTTCATTAGAGAGAGAATCTAGAAGGGGCAATGGGAAGCAGAAAAATGTAGGATGAAAACGTTTAATTTTAAAATATTAAGCATTTATTAAATCCCTACAGTGTGCCAGGTAACGTGCTAAATTCTTTACAAAGACTTCCATTTTACAGTTGAGTAATTCAAGACACACAGAAGTTAAATTACTTGACCAAGATCATCATTAGCTAGTGCCTAAGTTAGATGTGAACTCAGATCTTCCTGACTTTAATGTATGCCATAGCTACCTAGGAATAGACATTTCACAGAACGCAGAGGAGCTGACAGAGTTGGAATCTCAAATGTGAAATTGTGGTAAGAGTAGAGTTTTGATTGAGGGGTATGAGGATAATAAAGCAGGTAAAGGAGAATGAGAAATGGCATTTGTATGGTAACAATTGAGGATAAAGAATCAATGGGTGAAAAAAGTATGAGATGTATGTTTGAGTGTGTGTGTGTGTGTGTGTGTGTGTGTGTGCGTGTGTGTATGTGTGTGTGTAAACCACTGAGGAATGAATCCAGGCAGAGTAAGAGTGGCTACAGAAAGATATATTAAGGCTGGCAGGTGATTAGACTGTTCAAGCGCCTCCCTTAAGGTCCAACCTCTTGGCAAGTATTGATGCTGGGTTCCTGTTATACCTAAGAAGCCTTCAACAGAACCAGCAGGAATAGGAGATATGGCCTGAAGGAGTCTGAACAGGATGTATTCTTTCTTCAAAGCTTCTGCTTCAGTTATATTGATATTAATTTTTGTCAGTGTTTTGTATGGAATACTTAATAATTTTAAATACTTTGATAATGTACAAAAGCTAGAATTAGGTAAGCAAATTTTGCTATTAGTTTATAAATTGATTTATTACAAAAATCTATTTGCCTGTTATTATCCACTGATAAGGTATTTTATTCAGCTACAATGTCTAAGTATTCATATAACTAGGATTTTTTTTTTTAGACTTGGAATCTTTTAATTCTCTTTTTCTATCAAGTAAAGATAGGAGTCCTTTCACTGCCAAAATGTAATATGCAGAGAAACTAAAGAAATGACTGTCTTTTAAAATAGGGACCGAATTATTTTTAAAATAATGAGCTTTAGTTCTTGGGAAAGCATAATTATCCAGCTAAAATTATTGGAAGAATAATTAAAATGTATGTTGGGTCTTTTTCAAGATGTATTAAATAAGACCATCCTGGACAACTCTCCATAGAGAGGACAAATCCTCCTACTCATTCTATCTGCCCTTTGTATAAGTTATAAGTGCATGAAGATAATGTGAAGTTGTTCTGCTAATTTAGAGCTTTTGCTGCATTTCCCTAAAAGGCTGTGCCTAAGAAGGTAGCTTTATGTGTTCATAAAGGGTCCTGAAGGAAGTCCAGAGGCCCTGGTTGGCAGCCAGTTAGCTTAGTCACCAGACATTAATTAAGTGCCTACCATGTGCTAGGTACTATATTAAGCTCAGGGAGTACAAAAGGGGATGAAAGACAGTTCCTTCTTTCTCAAGGTTTACAGTCTAATGGTGGAAATAACATGAACACAACTTCATAAAAACAAGATATATACAGAATAAATTGGAAATAATAAAGGGAAAAGAGTAACCTTAATGGGGGATTGGCAAAGGATTCTAATAGAAGATGGTATTTTATCTGAGACTGAAGGAAGTTAGTAAAGCCAGGAGGCAAGGTTGAAGAGAAAGAGTGTTCCAGGTATGGGGAAGCCTATGAAAATGCCAGGAGTCAAGAGATGTTTGGGGGGAGTGGTGGGGATGGTTCCTTTGCTTATGGGGAAGTCAAACTCCTTGTTAACAGATGAATACTGCCCTCTCACCTGCTCTATCCTGTTGTTGTTTGGGGCTCTGACGCTATTATCCCCTTTCTTCCAAATGCTGTGGGTGTGTGTGCTGATAGTCCCATCCACACAACGCCATTAGGAGGATGTTCAACACTTTTTTGCCTCATTCCTTTCCTTGGGCTTTTCTTTGAGTGTAATTCTCTATCCAATGCATCTGCTCTTGTTGAAATCATAGATATCTTTCAAAATACTTCAAGTGTTTTGGATTTGAAAACCATTGCTGTTACCCAAATGATTGATCTTTCCTTCCTTGGAACTCTGTTGTCACTGTTCTTATATCTCTCTGATATATGTTCTTTTCTTATTTTGATAATTATTTTTGATAATTTTGTGGGTTTTTTTGTTACAAAATCATATGCTACTTGAAAGCAGAAAAGGTACTTTATTAATCCTTGAATTTTGCTCAAGTCAAATATAAAACAATGTCTTATATGTGGTAAGCGCTTAATAAACGTTAATATGTTTTCAATTGGGCTGAAATTGAAGCCTAGCTTAAGGTACTAGTTCAGGGACACAAAACTAGCAGGCTAAAGGACTGATGAGAAGACTATTGCAAAAGAATTCAGACCCAACTTACAAAACATTTGGCTTTTGCGGGAAGAAGAATTGCCTCTTCATCAGAGACTTAGGGAGGAGTGAATGAAGGATGATGTCAGCAGGTTTTGAGATATAATGAACTCTTTCAGTGGTTGTAGTGCCAATGCAATATTTACAGCACCCATGATGATGATAAATATACTGATTGTGACTATAAATATTCCCACATGGTGCTCGATCACAAAACATAACAAACTCTCCATAGAGAAGACAGAAGCAAAACATTTATTCAGATACCAGAAAACCAAAATCCAACACCAGGAAACCATCATAGCAACATAGAATTTAATGCACCACAACACAGCAGAGAGCCACACCATCCTTTAGCCTTCCCACAAACCAATACAGGATCAATATTTTACTCACAAACCTAACTCCTTGCCTGAGTATCCTCTCTCTCCTACCATCTTTCTGGCTCTGATGCCCAGCTTCCTGTGGGCTCTGCTCCACTCTTTAGCAAATTCCTCCCACCATAGGCTCCATGTGACTACATTCAACCTATTAGGGGACAGAGTTTATTTTTATAACAGAGAAAGTCCTCAAATTCCCCTAGGCTTATCAAGGGGCAGGGAAGATCTTCAAATTCCCATTACCATTACAGGGTCTCTATTTTCTCAGTAAAGGATTTGATTAGTTATTCAATTGAATTGGGGGTGGGATATCATGGGAGGCTTAACAAGAGAAGGTTTAGAACAACCTCTGTGGGGAGTGTAAGAGAGAATCAAATAGTGAGGGGGGAAAATCTTGCCGCGGTGAGTGCCCAGTTGGAATTAAAGAGCATAAATATGCAGTGATTCTCATTGGCTTATTTTTATGATTCCCTAAAAATTTGTAGCTGTAAAACTCTATAACTACTTGAATAATTGAAAAAGAAGTAAATGGTAGGAATAATCCAAGGCTGATGTTTTCTCAAGGTATTAATATTGAGAAAGAAAAAAGGAATTCAAGCAAAGAGGGCACTGTAGAGTTGAAATGTTATATATAAGCTTCATATTGGAATGGGAGAAAAGTGAGTTTAGACCAGGGATGATGGCCTAGGAGAGGTCTTAAGAATGTACAGGTAGTCTCAGTGAAGATGATGAAAAAGTTTTAGAAGATTAAGGACAGGCAGAGTTCAAAAAAGAGCAGATTATGATTTGAGAAAAGGATTCAGGAGTTTTTACTCTTTGAAGGAGCACACTTGTAAATGATGGCTAGACTGAAAATATCAATGGTGGCTAGCATTCATAGAGTGCTTTCTGTGTGCCAGGCACTGTGCTAAGTGCTTTACAAATATCATCTCATTTGATCCTCACAACAATCTGGCAAAGTAGGTGCTATTGTTATCTCCATTTTATAGCTGAAGAAACTGCAACAAACAAATATTAAGAGACTTGCTGAAGGCCACACAGTTAGTGCTAAATTTGAACTAGGGTATTGCTGCCTCTAGGCCAAGAACTCTATTCATTGTGCCACCTAGCTACCTCATGAGAATGTAGCCATCCAGGTGTGTAGCCGAGGGGCAATGAAGAAGTCTGTTGTAGGTGTTGAGGACACTAAAAAAATTAACCACTAAGGTTATTTAAGGGGCCATCACATATATTATAAAATTTCTTAGTATAAGGGCAGGAATTGAGGTGGATAGGAAGGCTGAATTAGGTTCAGAATTTGAGAAAAGAGAAAGAATATCCTAGGGCCATGCATTAACATCTATTTGAATCTTGATTGGGTGATAAATTTGAGTATACTTCAGAGTTGATGGTATTGTAGGTAGAGAGGGAAAATGAAAGTGGGGCACAGGGATCATTGTGAGCTGTGAGAAATATATATATGTATGTGTGTGTGTGTATACATGTACATATACACACATGTAGATATGTATATGTATGTACACATATATACATGCACACATACATGCTTATATACAAAACATGTTTTTTAAAGTGTCATATATGGATATCTCAAAGGATCTTTTGTTTTCTTTTGCAATAACGAAGTCTAGCCTTTCAGTCTCTTTAATTTGACCCTCACCCTCTTCAAGTCTCAGTTGGCCAAGGTTACTGAAGAGAACTTTGCCCACCATGTATTTGGAAGTTTTTCTAGAAAGCTGGAGTGCTTTATCATTGATCACTCTTGTTATGACTTTTGAAATCTGGGACCATCATTAATTTTTGACAAGTTGTACAATATTCAATTCATCAGATTAAGTTTCAAGTACAGGTGGCACAAGGGCAAACTCAAGGAGCCTCCACTGAATGTCTTTAAAAAATGGATGTTTCTGCTTATTTCAGTGTGAAAATTCATAAAGATGTATCTTACAAACACCCTCTATAAAAAACAGAGGAAAAGAACTTTTTTTGGCTGTAACAGTATTCTCCTGAGCAACTGGAAGTCTGAATGTGTTGCCATGAACCTGGTTCTCCAATACCAAACAAGGAAATAACTCCCAGGATCCCCAAATAGATGGCCCCCTTATTAACAAGCACAAATGCAAACCATTGTAAATGGAAATACCTTTTCCATAAAATAGTAGAATTATGGTGATCAGAATCAGCCAGTCAACAAGTATTTATTAAGCACCTACTATATGCCAGTCACTGGGCTAAACACTGGGAATTTTTTTTAAAAAGAGTAAATAATAGTCCCTGTTCTCAAGGAACTCACAGTCTAAAGGGGGAGATGAAAACAACAATGCACAAGCAAGTTAATATAGTATGTAGGACAAATATGAGATAATTTAAAGAGGGAAGGCACTAGCATGGAAGAGGACTGGGAAAGACTTCTTTTAGAAAGTGAGATTTTAGCTGGATCCTGAGGAAGCCAGGGAAGCCTGGGGATGGAGAACAGGAGAGAGAGCATTCCAGTTGTAAGAGTCAGTCCATAAAATTCTTGGAATTATACGGGGACAGCAAGGTGGCCATTGTCACTGCAAAACAGAGTGTATGGAAGTAAGTAAGAGGTGAAAATACTAGAAAGGCAGGATGGGGAAAGATTCAAAACCAAATAGAGGATTTAATATCTGATCCTGGATGTGGTAGGTAATTACCGGAGTTTATTGAAAATGAGGGGGGCTATGACAAAATCAGGGAAACTTTATGAGGGCCTCATGAAAGGAAGAAAAAGACTTCCAGGAACTATGAATTACCTGGTTTGACATAGCTTGTGCTCTAAATTTGAGCCCACTTTCCTTAGGAGTCCATATCTGCTTGCACTTGTGAACTCAGTTTTGGCGATATTTTGTACTAACTCTCCTTAACTATACCACTTTAGTAAAAGTATCAATTTCTGAAAAGTAATTGTCTGGCTAATTGATATCAATGATATTTATTGTTATTATAACATTTAAACAGGATTTTTAGATTTGCAAAGTGCGTTACAAATATCACCCCTTTTTACCCTCACAACAACCCTGAAATATAGGCAATATTATCCCAGTTTTACAGATGAGAAATAATTGACTTTCTTATAGTCACAACAAATTTCTGAGGTAGGATTTAAACTTAGGCCTTTCTGTCTTCAAGTCCTGCACTCTATCCACTTCACTACTAAAAGAAAGCACATTGATATAGCCACTCGTGAGCTAAAGTACTAGAAAAACACTCCAAAACCATCATTAGGAATTAAGACAAGATACAGGTAGCATTCCTCTGTAGACCTAACCTGACAATGTGACTTGGAGTCTGGAGAGTGAGCTCAGAGCCATTTGTATTAAACCAATACAAGTTCATTCAATTGATGCTCATCTGATATAACTCTAAGTCTCTTCACCATATTGGCGGTACTCCTCTGACTTCTTTCTAGTTCATTAATACTCTTCCTAAAATGTGAAATTCATAACAGGCAGGTAGTACAATGGATAACGTTGAAGTCAGGAATGGAGTGAGGAAGCTCTCAGTTCAAATCTGACTTCAGAAACTTACTTGCTTTTTAACCTTGGGCAAATCAGTTAACCTCTGTTTGCCTCAGTTTCCTCAACTGTAAAATGGAGATAATAGCATCTACATTACAAGGTTACTATATAGATCAAATGAGATAATATTTGTAAAGCAGATAGTGCAGTGCCTTGCCGATAGGAGATACTATAGTTTATTATTATTACTATTATTATTATTATTTTATTTTTATCTTAGCAAATGTGGCTTGAGCAAAGTCAAGTACAGAGGAACTGTCATTTCTTTATTCTAGGAGATAATATTCCTTATAACATCTTGCCTGAAATATTACACTTAAATCATATTGAGTTTGTATTCTTTTTAACCCTTACATCATTTTCAGACAAAGTGAAATATAGTGAAACATCTTCAACTTTATACTTGCTACATTGGTGTTAAAAAATTAACCATAATATGTTTAATTGGTCGTTTCTGACCAATGTTTTAACCTATCAGGGTCTACTTGAACCTGTCTCGGCCGTCTACCATGTTATCATTTTTCTATAGCAAATACTGTGATAGCAAGATTGAAATTTCCCTTTGTGACTGAAAAATACTCATACATTTTCCAAAGGGTTTACTTCTGAGAAGAAACAGTATATTAGCTATTCCATCCAGGCTTGTGTCTTCTGCAAATCTGATAAGTATTCTATGTGTACCTTCATCTAGGTCATTTATAAAAACGTTAAATGGTGCACAACAAACATAGATTTCTGGGACACTCCACTGGAGACTTCCTCCAAATGAACACTTACACACTCATAGATCCTCTCTGGGTCCAGTCCTTCAAATATTTACCAATCCACTTAAATATATTATTGTATAGCACTTATTTCTCCATTAATTTCTACTTTAATAGCACAAAAAAGGCCTTTCCTTCTTTCTAGCCCCAAGCTATCCAGAATCCATCGGGGCACCAAAAAGACTGGTGCAACAAGGGCTGTGTGTGGTACGCTTTCTCTGCCAGTCTTGCTTCCAATTCCCTTTTCACTCTCCCTATACTGAGCTGGACTTTGCTATCCCCATGAGCCCCTGCTATGGGAACAGGCGTGCTTACTCAGACTTCCCGTTTAAGTGTGAGAAGAGAATGGCCACGCATGGTTCTTTGGACAAGACGGAAGTCTGAGAAGTAGCCGTCCATCCTACTTTCCTAAGGTGCTCCCATCAGGCCGCTTCCACAGCACTACTGACAGGGCCTTGGCAAGCACCTCTATCAGTCCTTTCAGAATCTGATTTGTGATTTATCTGGGCCAAGAGGCTGAACGAATCAATGGCATTTTGGTACTATCTCCTTACTTAATTAGGGACTCTCTAACGTTTATCTTTGCCCTGCCTTTTCTATTCCTTCACAGAGAAAGTGGGAGCAAAAATTAAAAAAAAACATATGAGTCCCTCTAACTCCAATCAGCTATCACATTCCATCGTTCATGAGCAATGGTCTCAAACCTTCTCAGGTACTTTTCTTTCCCCCCAAACAACTGAAAAATATTTTGCATTGCTTTCTAGGCCAGTCTCAACTCTTTCTCAGCCCAGTTACTATCTCTATAGTATAAGTGTACGCATAATCATCATCAATAACTTTCACTATATGATGCAATATGTAACTGGATAGACTTAGACAATTTTTATCGTATTCATAGGGTCAATCCATTTCTAGGTATGAACTTTTATTTGAAGCCATGGTCTAGAAACTGAGTTGGATTATTATATACTATCTTTCGAAGTAGGAATTAATTTCCTCAATGTGACTTTCTCTTTGAGTCTCTTGCCTTCAATTGGCAGTTGTGATGAACACCCTGTATTCTCCTAATTCTTCAGTTTCGTGTCCAAGACTTTATAATCTTTAGCAATGAATGCTTCTATCTTCCTTCTAGAAGTATCATTTGTATGCACATAAAAGAGTAGAAGTGGTTATTAGTCGTGTGTTAACAAGTCTTGGAAGAATATCAGTCACATATTGGATACCTGTCGTGGGAAAATATTGAAATTTATTTTTTGATCAGGTAAACAAATAGGCTTTTACTCTGTCATCTTCTTTAGTCAAATTCCTTCACCTGTTCTTTCTCCCATATAGCCTTTTACTATAACTGGAAATCTTTCCCTCATTGTCTCATAGTCTATATATTTTCTATACACACTTAATGACTTAGTCATAAACATGCTATTTGGAAAATTTTTAATTTTCTATGCCAACAACAGTCAAGAAAACATCCTGATTTTTAATAACCCAGAGGATAATTAATGATTGTTTAGAGTGGAATCAATATTTTATTTCTTATAAAATTGCAATCTCCTAGGATTCTCAATCAGTCAAACAAATCTTTAATCAACACTTGTTTGTTAATCACCTGGGGATAAAATATTTTTATTTAAAAGTAAAGAAATAATACCTGTCTCAAAGATATTACATTTTATTAGTGGAAAGTAATATTTATAAATCAACATTTATATGTGCGTGTGCAAATACACAGGCACACACATATATCATAGATATATGTATTTGTATACGCCAAATTCAGGCATCTGTGTATATATGTATAAATGCATACACACATAACATATATATACAAGATATACATATATGTACATACATATATATACATGTATGTACACCCATATACAAATACATATGTGTGTGTGTGTTTCTATGAGGTAGGGGTAAAGGAGTAGTGTATTCCAAGTATGGGTAGGGACCAGAGGGAAGCCATTGGGAGGGGGAAAGTAGTGTCATGTGGGAAGAACATAAGGAAGGCCAATTTAGTTATACCATAGAGTTTGGGAAAGGGTCTTATCAGACTGGAAAGGCAGGTTGGGGTCAAGCTATGAAGGGCTTTAAAAGCCAAACAGAGGAGTTTAAATTTGATCCTAAGGACAATAGGGGGTTATTGAAGTTTATTGAGTGGTGGAATACTATGGTCAGATCTGTACTTTAGGAAAATCACCTCAGCATTAGTGTGAAGGATGGAGTGAAAACTGAGGCAAGGAGAGTAATTAGGAGGTTATTGTCATGGTCCAGGTGAGAAGTAATGAGAGTTATAACTAGAATGGAGTAAACATGAGGTGAGAAAAAGTGTGATATGTTACAGATATTGTGGAGATAAAACAGTAGTATTTGACAGTTGATTGACTATGTGGAATGAAGGAGGTTGAGGAATGAAGTATAACATTGGTTTTTTGAAACTTGTATACCATAAGATTTTCAATAGTTTTGACTGAAATAAGAAAATTCTGTTTAGAAATTTTTTTGGGGGGAGAACATAAGGGGTTGTATTTTGTACATTTTGACTTTGAAAGGTCTCTGGCAAATCCAGTTTTTCACTGGCAATTGATAAAGTGAAACTGTAGTCAAAGATCTTAGGAACACAATTCTGCAATTTTTTTGTTGGATCAGAAATTAAATTCCCTTGCAAGAGCTCAAAATGAAACAACATATTTGGATTTAATGTTGATCTGAAGCAAATGGTGTTAAACAAGCTTGCAATTTACCTTTGTGATTCAAAGTGCTTATGAAATTTCCAAAGTTTTCACTTCCATGAGTAGCTTAAATACTACCAGAACCAGCCAGATGAACTACATCCTTAGGCAGTGGGAGAAGTGGCAGAAATGATTGCTAAGCCACTGGCAGTGATATTAGAAAGATCATGAAAAATTGATAAGGTGCCCTAAGACTTCAGAAGAGCAAATGGAAGCCAGCGAGCTTGGCTATGATTTCTGAGAACATCACAGAGAGAATAAATAAAGAATGGCTAGTGAATATGTAAAGGGAGCAGTGATTACAAAGACCCAGTGAAGCTTTATGAAAGATAGATCTTACCAGACTTAACATTATTTCTCTCTCTCTCTCTCTCTCTCTCTCTTTCCCCAACTAGAATGACTTAATAAATAAAAGGGAATGCTATGGCTATTGCTTATTTAGATTTTTTTTTAACACATACACCAACCTTAGGTTTTTAATTAAATAGAATAAAAACAGATTTAAACTTACACCAACACAGAATACTAATGGGGAAGAAGAATAATGGGCAGAGGGGGAAAAAGTTGACTTTAGGTCTAACTAGCCACCAAGTAAACAGTTTGAGGGACAAAATCATAAACACATAAGGATTAGTTGGGTGGTAGGGATGCACCTGGCATAAAGGGAATGGAATAGGGGAACATGGTAGGTTTTCCCTCTAGATCAGCCAGGGCTAGTGTTCTCACTTGTCCAGCTTCAGGGCCCTGTCCTTCTTGAAGGACAAACGAGCTCTTTACCCTACTTACACAGCCAAATGGTGACCAATTGTCCAGGATGGCCATGGCATTACAGAGAGGAAAGAAACAACTATTTAGCAGGAAAACCACTCCCACCCTGGGCTCTCATTTTTCCTTGGCTCACCTAAAGTTTCTAGGAGGTGAAGGGATACTGCATTCTTGGCAACTTCATGTCCACTTGGCCACTCCCTTGTTACAGCTACCTATATGAGGCCACTGAAAGGCATGGGGTGACCAGGAATCACCACCTGGTATCAGAATCTGTGCCAGCCTACAGGCCCAGCACCCAAGCACTTAGTGAGGAATATGGGCATGCTTAGGTGCCTCTGTTGTCACAGTGTTTCAAGGGTGGTCTGGGCACAGCTAGGGGCTACCGGGGTACCCAATTTCTCGGGTAGGGTCCTATGGCTACTCTTAATTCCCAAGCCCCAAAATAAAGGACCTTCAGTTTGCTGTTGGAGTCATTGCTTCAGGTCGGGCTTCAGCCACTCTACTGTCACTTGCTCACCAAAGAGCTTTGAGCGTCTTTCTACTAGAACCTTCTGGGCTGTGGCCGCAGCCCGGTGGGAGCTAAACTTGAGCAGAGCAGTCTATGTGTGTGGGGTGCATAAGACTGGGGAGCAGCAGTGCTTCCTGCAGATCCGAGCCCAGAGGCTGCAGGACCTGAAGCAAGGTTTGGTGGCTCAGGGCTGGTTGCAACCTTTCCAGAGTCAGCTCGCATTTCTCGATGCTCTGGCAGACCAGCAGTGGGCAGGCAGGCCGAAGGGGATGGTCGTGAAGAGTGGCGATGGCAGCCTGGGCCCCGCGGAGGGAGCTGTATGGAGCATAGGCAAAGCCTCGGTTCAAGCCACTAAACGTCATCATGAGGAGAAACTGATTGAGACCCCCCACTCGCTGGAACAGTGGAATCAGCTAGTGCTCATACACATCCTGGGGCAGGCTACCGGTGAACACCTCTGAACCTGCTGCCCACCTAGCCTGGGGGTGGCCCATGGTATTTCCTTTGCCCGTTCGCTTGCACCAGTCGGATCCCCGTTTCCCTCACCCAAGCTTCCAGCGCAGCCTTGTTCACTGGGTTCACCCGCTCACACCACAACTCCCACTCCCACTTGGACTGCATGTTTTGCTTATTTAGATTTTTGAAGATTATTTTATAAAACATTTGTGGAAAAGATTAAAATGTGAAATAGATTTTAATGCAACTTGGGGAAGCTTCAATGGAATGTCCCTAGGATGTATGCTGGAGATTTATGGTAGTTTACGCTTTTATCATTGGCTTGGGCAAGGACTTAGATGGCAGGTCACGACACTTGCAGAGACTGGATGACCTTTCTTAGAGGATGATATCCTAGAGAAAATGAGGTGGCATAACATGTAGAGCAATGGATTTTTATACCACAAAACCTGATCTTGAATTCTGCCTCAGAAATTTACAAGTTATATAACCCTGGGCAAGTCGTTTGTCCTCTATCAGAATCAGTTTTATCCAGTATAGAATGTGCATAATAATACTAATTGCACTGCAGGCTAGTGAGGATCAAATGAAGTAATGTTTGTAAGGGGTTGTGTAAATCTAAAAATATTAGTAGTAGTAGTGATTGTGGTATGGGCAGTGTTGGAGGTGGAAGTGGTGGCAGTAGGTGATGATGGAGGAGGTGATGGTACTTTCTTTCGCAAAAGAACTGACCTAAATAAAACTTAAAAGTTCCTTTCAACTTTGCAATTCAGCTTTTTGGGGATGAGAATCTACAATAAAATTATTTGATTAACAACTTATAATTGAGGATGGAGAACGGATCTGTGATTTAATTAATACAGGGAAGGGAAAATTTTTTATCAAACACCTGCTGTATGCCAGGCACCATACTAACAAATGTACAAGTATTATCTCATGTGAGCTTCACAGCAGAAGATAAATAACTTGCCCAAGGTCAAGGAGTTAGTAAGCACATGACTGGGCTCAGATCTTCCTGACTTCAGGCCTGGTGCCCTCTTTACTGCACCTGCTGCCTCCCTGAGGATCAACGGCAGGTTGTCATCTGTTCCACTCCATATAATTGTTGTTGCTCACCATATTTGTTTTTCATGAATCTTTTTCTTCATGGTGTATTTTATTTCCACATATCATAGAACCTCAGTGGTCATCTAGTCCAAACTTTACTTAGAAAGGAATCTTTTCTGCAACCTTTCCCACAAGTGATCATTTATACCCTCTAGGACAGGTGAAGACCTGAAAGGGGACACACTACATTCTGTGACAGTTATTTGGACTTTAGTCTCTAGTTGTTAAGATGTTTCCCCTTAATATTATGATGGGATTTAATTCTTTACAATTTGTACCCATCACTCTCTTGCAATCTGGTGGCATTCTGAACAAGGCTGGCCTTCTAATTGCTTGATGGAAACACTCCTCTGTAGTTACCTTTCTTAGAGAAAATATTCACTGTTTCTTCAAATGATCATTGTACAGCATGATTTCAAAGTCCTTCATATCCGATTCACTCTATCTTTACATCATTCAGCTTGTCAAAGCCGTATATAAAATGTGGTACCTAGAACTGAATGTAAAACTCCAGACATGGTCCAAACCAAGTAGAGTACAGTAGGACTACTGATCTTCCAATTCTGGGTACATATCATTACTCTCTTTGTATGTCAGAATGTTCTTAAGTTTCTATGAGGAAAAGAAAATCATCACATGATGGATGAATAAATATTGGGTGATAAGGCCATTTCAATTTGGTACTTGAACCTTAGATGGTCCATTGTAGGACCATATTAATAACCTTCTTATAGCAAGTAGCACCTACTAGGGCTTATATTTTCCTCATAAAGCCAATGGTCATCTCATTCCATTTTGGTGAAATCTTGTATAGAGCAGAAAAATGGTAAATGTGTGTCAATTGGCCCTAAGATTTTGTTGTGCATGGAGCCTATGCTGTAATGATCAAATTAATCCTAAGCTAATTAAGGCATCATTTCAGGCCAAGCTTTCACACATACTATGTAGTTATACATCCAAAAAAGAGGGTGTGGTGTAATTAATAGACCATTAGACTTAGAGCCAGGAAGACTTGGGCTTTAGACATTTACTAGTTGAGTGAACCTGGGAAAGTCACTAAACAACTTTTTGCCTCAGTTTTCCCACCTGTAAAAAGATGTGGTTGAACCCATCAATCTAAATATCCTTGAAGATCAAGAGAAATAATCCCATGATTTTCTGCTTAATTGATTATTCTTTGTACCCTGTTTCCCGTGATGAAACATTTTTTCATTCTGATTCTTTTCTTTTTTTCTCTCAGTCTACCATGGAACTACTACCCTGTAGCATTATCTAGTATCTTAGAGAAAAATGGGACAAAAGATAAGAGGAGAATGAGAAAAAGGAAGAAGCATAACAATGTATTCCCTTCTTCCTTCTCCTAAACTTCATCCCTTTTCTGTTTCTCTTTCCCCTGACTTTCTTATTCCTTAGGCTTAAAGTGATAAAATAATCATTTTCACCTACGGCAAAAGGAAGACATTATTCAAAAGAAAAAGCAATAAAATATTTAGTGCTTTGACACACTATGCCACCTGATCCTGCTTTAGAGCTACAGTTCACAGGATTTAAAGGGATTTGATTCTTGAGGAGTCTGAACACTGACTTTCTATATAGTGTTTTTTTTTAACTGTAAGGTCTTACTTTGGAGACCTCATCTATTATTTAAGAGCCAATCATTTCCTTAGGGTAATATTTCTTTCTTCTAAACATATGCTGATAGTTTTCAGATTGCTAGCACTCTCATCAATGCCAGATCATGGTGACAGAGTTCACTGGGAGGTCACACCAATGTCCTCGCTTTTTCTTTTCCAATCCTAGTTCAGTTTTCCAAAACTAGATCAATCCCTTCGTGTTTATGGCAAGGAATAAGCTGACCAATTCCTTTAGTTTCAGACTGGTTTTAGATTCTGTTTTTTTTATAACATAAATCATAACTTTACAGTGGTCTGTTGATTTTTAGCAACCCAAAATTATGTGGCTTCTTGAAGCAATATATATTCAAAACGTAAACCAACAGTAAGGTACTTAGTTCATATTTGTCAATTTTTTCTGCTTTTTCTGTTGTGAAAAATGGAGCCATCATATCAATCAAAGATCAATGCAAGAAGTTATTTTTAAAATATTATAAATTATAATGATAGAATGATGTATTTTGCTTTTATCAAATTTTATAAATAACACAGGTTATAACCTATAATTAAAATATAAAACTTATTATAAAAACAATGCTAAAATAGCATTTTCAATTCATTGCAGAAAATATGATATAATCCCTGATGTGGATATTTAAATGATCCTTAGATTGAATTTGGTTCACTTATTATAAGCTCTGATCCAAAGTGAGGTAGAGTAAAATAAACAAGAACTATCACTGTCTATGGCTCATTTGGCATCTCCACTTAGAATTTAGTGTGATGCATACCTACATAAATCTATGTGAATGAGAACACCCTAGTTTTGACATCTTACTGGGTCTTAATGGTAATAATAAACATGATTAAGAGCCAAAAATTATTTACGTCTCAGTCCATCAAGCATCTCTTTGTTTATGAAACAGTAGAGTAAATCCAAATGTTGATATCTTGATACTTCACAATGCTCAAGGTAAATAGGAAGATACGTAAACAAAATGGCCAGATATGTTGGTAATATTTTAAATAGAATACTGATGATGAAAGCAGAGAAGGGAAAGTGACATAGGAATAAAAAAGAAGGTAAAAAGAAGTCTGAGTCACAATGAAGCAGTAGAAATTAAGAATATTCATGGCATTTTTTCCTTATTTTTTTTGGAATACTTACTAGTTTTATTGATATTGATTAAGAAATTGGACCAAATGGAAAACAGGGTAAAGGGACCAACATGGTAAATGGGCAAAAGTGAAGACATTAATTATGAATATATTTCTGCTGTTAATTGAGGAAAAATTATTATGTGAGTAAGTGAAAAGGAGTTTAAAATTTTTCTTGGCCCATAAATGGTGAAGTTCTTACTAAGAGATGATATGGCAATTGAGGACCGAATCAGTTTTGAATGCAAGTTCAATTTGTAAAATACAAAATGGAAGATGGGTGAAGACTACTTTGGAACTTGAAACAAGATTCCTAGACAAAGTTTCTTAGTCATCAGATTTTTACTTGCAAGCATATGAGATGTATGCAGAAAATGTGAGTATACTCAATTAGCACTTTCCTTCTAAAGTATTTCTTTTATACAGGAAACACATAAATCATTAGGAATCCCTGAGTGATTCTGTTTTGGCTAACAGTTTTTTTTTTTTTTTTTTTTTTTTTTTTTACTATTTCATTTCCTGTGAGCTATTTCCTTGATCAAGACTCCACAAGCATCATGGTTCCTCCAGAACAAGCTCATCACCTGAAATCCCATCACCTTGGAGACTGATTCAGATTTGAAACACTTTAGCAACCTCATTTGTCTCACTTGTTGCAAAGCCAAGCAAGAGCAGCTTTCCAGAGGATTGCTACTGTGAACAACTTCAACCAAAGTATAGCATTAACAATGTTATAGCACGATGAATTATCACTAAAGTGGCCACATAGTTTTAAACAAAAGATATCATTCAGTAATTCCTTTACTCAATCATCCTTAACAAGCAAGCCTCCTTAAGGGACACAAAGGACAAAGGTCAAAGTTCTTCACCTGTAGGTCACATTGTTTTAATCTCTCAGTCAAAAAGTCTTCTTTCTTCTTAACTGGAGATTGGTTTCCAATCGTCCTTAATTCAATCATCCTGAAAAAGTATAGGATACAGAGTACAAAGTCCTCCCACCCCTAGGCCACAGTAAATCATGATTTTCTCAGTTTGCGTGAAATACCCAAGGAGAGTTCTTTTCATCTTGACTCCAGACTGGCTCTCAGATTACATGGTTCCTCTTCCATGGTCTCAGGTCCTACCTGAATCTATCCAACTGTCACCTGGATTCAAAGGCAGGCAACTCTCAGCTCCTACTCCAGCTCCTTATCCAGCTCCTTGTCCAGTTCCTCATCTAATTCCCATTCCACACTGAAGTTTACAGTGTCCAGGCCACCTCAAGTCCTTCACAGTTCCTGTTTCTGGGAAGACAAAGCTTAACAGAGCCACAGTAATATTCATCCACATTGCTGGCACCATCATCAGTTCACTATCTGCCTGTGAAATCAGCAGAGACCCACCAACAAGGTCTGAGAACTCAACACACATCACAAACAAAAACCAACACAAAAAGAAAAGACAGAGTGCTGCCACTACAAATGTTCCCTTCTCAAAATTCACAACCACAAGTGCTCTCCCAGTCTGGGCTTCTCCTTATATATGGCCATTAACCTTTTCAGGGGTTCACAACTTCTGTTTCTTAACAAAAGACTTGATATAATCATGGGCAAGGATTAAAAGAAACTTGAACTGAAATAAAGTACTAAATAATTAAATAGCTGAAACAAGGTGTTCACTACTTCTTTGCTTGCCATTACACTCCTCTGAATGGAGAGATGAAGGACAGAGAATGGAACTCCATTCAAGTCCTCTCTGCCTAGAAGATTCAGACTTTCCCAGGGAACTTCATTTTCCATAAGCTGCTCTGCTTGGTTTCAACTCCACAAACATCATGGCTCTCTTTCTCTTCCCCTTTTGTGCCGAAAGCCATTTCAGCTTCCTTGTATATGTTGTCTTCCACAATTAATTGTAAGCTCCTTGAAGGCAGGGCCAGTCATTATTTTCTTATTTGTATCCTCAGTGCTGAGAACAGTGCCTGGGACATAGTGGACACTTAAATGTTTATTGACTGAGTGACACTTTTGTGATTGTAATGTAACTTGACTATCAGGATAAAGAAATATGTGGAAACCTTTGAGTTTAGCCTTGTGGTTATTCACCATCTTATGGCTTTTCATTTTTATGTAAAAGGCAAGAGAGAGTACCCTAAGTCCATTAGATTCCAATTCAAGATTATGATCAATGTTGTCTCATATAAAGTAATTGAGAAGAAAACAAATATATGGAGATAAACATAGGATTTTTTATTTAGGTGATATCAGAAACAAGACAACAGAATTTAAATGAGATGTCTTCTATCACTTTTTAAAAAAGCATGACCTTGTTTTGTCAATAACAATAATAAAACAACCACATTTGAGCTGTTCTACATCTGTCTATGCCTGACAGAGTTAAAATTGCTTTTAAGATGCTGTTGGAAAGAAAGGATGACTGGACTGGACCTCACCACAGACTCACACAAAGCTTTTGTTGGAGGCAACACAACTTTGAAAGTTCAGAAGGATAAATTCTCAAGAAAACCAAAAAATCAGAAGATTCCTAAGGAATGTGAAAGAGCTCCTTACATTTGTAACTAAGGTGTGTAGTTCCTTAAAGGTCTTAAGATATCATTTCATACACCATTGTTACTTATGTTCCTGCTTTATCTTATATTAGAGTGTAATTTTCAGGAGAAAAAAACCTGTAATCTGCCCCACTATCTAGTATGCAATAGTGGTGTAATAAAAGTGTGTTCAACAAATATTTATGTAGTTTTAGCATTGTGTTTATATTATCAATTCTTGTCAACAACTTTATAAAGTGTGAAGAGATGACACAGAGGGGAACAAAGTATAACCCTTTCTCTGTGTTTCATTTTCAACTTTATCATGTTGTTTCTATCATGCCTGGTAATGTTCTATAATTTCATCAGCTAGGCTGGAGGAAAATAAAATGATTTACGGGTTCTTATCAACTTCCTTTTCCTTCCGTTGCAGGGAAAAAAATAGCATTGCTTGAGAATTAAAAACTGTAAGAAAACAAACAAGCAAAAATAACATAAAAGGATTACGTTAACCTGCTGTTGTCATTACTGTCGTTTCCGTACAATGCCACTGGAGATCAACAACTGTTTTGTTCTTGTTGTCTAAGTAAAGCACCTGGAGGCACTGAGGGGTGGTACCTCTTCTTGGTTTATATAGCCCTTGTGTGTTAGAGTATGGATTTAAACCCAAGGTATCTTAATTTCAAGGCTGGCTCTCAATCCCATATATACTGTGCTCTCACTGAAGGTTTCCCAGTTGAAGATGGTTTTGTAACATCGCTTGTCCAGCCCATAGGTCTGTTAAGTAGGTGGTTGAAAACTGATCTGATATTGATCTTCATCTATTTGGAAGATGAACAAATTGATCAATCATGAACACGCTAACAACTACTGGGTTTTATATTCAATGAAACACAAATATATCCATCAATACACAATGCACAAAAGTTTGAAAACTTTGCAATGATTATCTCACCAGTATGATGTAGCAAGCTCATCTTTACAATACATTTTACCACACCCATATATCTGCATTACTCTTTATGAAAGCTGACATTCAAATCATTTTGCCCTTATTTCCCATCTTGTTTTGCCTTCATTCAATATCAAGACGTACTCCTTTTATCTTTCACGATATCCTGAATCATTCCTCTTTGACATTAGGCAATCCCCTTTTATGATTCCTAATCCAGAGAGAGCAAGAAAGTCATCATTTTGACTGGATCCTCTAAGGTTGTATCTCCAGATCCCTCATTTTTATTATAGCAAAAGAGCAATGTCTTCATACTGCCTTCATTTCATACCATTTCATAGAGATCTCCCACATTCCATTTTTTCCTCTGTAAGAAGGAAGATATCCAGCCTTCCTAAGAAAGAGCTTTTGAAAACTGAACAGTTTGAGATGGAATACAAAGTAGAAAGAAGCACTGGACTAAAATAATATCAAATATGAGATCATTGTTTCTGGAATGTTTCTGAGAAGTTATTTTCCTACCAGCCTGCAGTCTAATTCATAGGTGTATCCTATAACCATGTAATGTCATTTATGTCCCAGTTCAAGAACTGCTGTATTAGGAAAAACACACCAACACACACACACACACACACACACACACACACACACACACACACACACAAAGGAATGGGAAAAATTTTGTAGTCAAGTAATGCAATATAATGGAAAACCTTAAAGTCCTGATTTCAATAGAGTATCAGTAGGCAGCATGGCAGAGTAGAAAAACTTTAATTCAGAAAATCTGGGTGTATTTCCTAGTTGATTGTGTGACTTTGGAAGGAAAGAAGGAAATAACATTTCTTAAGCACCTACTATATGCTGGGCACTGTGCTAAATGCTTTATAAATATTATCTTGTTTAACCCTCACAATTCTGTGAGGTAAGTGCTATTATTATCCCCATTTTACAGTTGAGGAAACTGAGGCAAAGGTTAAGTGACTTGGTCAGCATCACACAGCTAGTAAGTTTCTGAGGCCAGATTTAAACTCAAGTCTTCCTCACTCCAGACCTGGCACTCTATCTACTGCAAATCATTTAACTTTCTGAGTCTTAGATTCCATATTGTTAGAATGCTCTAACTGCTTTACATATTTCACATGGCAATGGTGAGGACCAAGAAAAAGATAAAGTCCTTTTTAACTGTAAAACAGTATTAAAATTGGGCAGTTGGCGCAGTGAGTAGAGCACCAGCACTGGATTCAGCAGGACCTGAGTTCAAATTTGGCCTCATACATGTGACAATTATTAGCTGTGTGACCTTGGGCAAGTCACTTACCCCCAATTGCTCTGCCTTCCTGCCTCCAAAAAGACCAAAAAATAGCATTAAAATGCCACCAATATTTTAAATTGGAATTTATTAAAGGTAACATGTCAACACAGGTGACTTCTAAATGTTTTGCCTAAACTCCCTTTTCCTTTTTGCTCTCCCAATCAAATAGCCATACACTAATAACAATTCACTGAGTACCTGTTCTGTTACAGACACCTGTTCTGGGCACTGAGAGTACAAAGATTAAAAAAGGAATAGGAGTCAACACCCTATTGGGGTGACAATGCATACACATTCTAGTATGTACAAAATATGTACACAATAAATGCAAAGTAACTGTGGAAGGCAGCATTATTCTGATAGCTTGAGTGAGTAGGAAAGGACTCATGTTTAAGATGGACTTAGAATGAAATTAATAATAGAGGAAAGGACAGCTAGGTGGCTCACTCAATAGCGTGCTGTCCTTGAAGTCAGAAAGATCTCAGTTCAAACCTGGCCTCAGACACTTACTAGCTGTGTGACCCCCAACAAGTCACTTAACCTCTGTCTGCCTAAGTTTCCTCATATTGAAAATGCATTGGAGAAGGAAATGGCAAATTGGTTCAGAATGGCAAGAACATCCCAAATAGGGTCACAAAAAGTTGGATATAATTGAAAATAAAGAAAAATAACAATAGCAGTGAGGTCTATCCTTATCCAAACAACTTTGAAAGACTTAATGATTGGTAAATGCAAAGGCTGATAACAAACCATATTACTCACCTCCTGATAGGTGATACACTCAAGATGCAGAGACATACATTTTTGGGACATAGACAATTTAGTAATTTGTATTGATGAGTTGCATGTTTATTACAGTGGTTCATTTTTTTCCTTTCCTTTGGGAAGCAGTAGGAGTGGGAGAAATTATATTCCTCATTTTTCACCAGGATTCTATTTTGAGACTTGTCTCATTTCTCTAGCATGCCCCAGGAAGCTAATTTTTGGGAAAACAATATTCCATAAGTCTTGATCATCCACTATCTGTACAGTAGACATTTAATAAATGTTAATTGCTGATAAATGATTGACAATTTAAATAAAATTTTTAAGTAAGAGTTAATAATAGATCTGTCCTTATCTAGTGACTTTATCTTATGTATAAAGTTCCAGCTAGAAGGTTTGGTGACTAAATAGCTGTTAACCCCTATCCTAAAACTCCTTCCTTTGGATTTCTCTCCTTATTGGTGAAAATTAAAGATCCTGCTTTACATAACGGGTTGGGAAAAGTTGATGAGAAAAGAGAGCTCTAACCTTTGCCAGTGCCCCTTCAGGACTCTTCAGGGCCAGATAGCCTTGAAGCTTTCCAAGCATCAAATCTTTGAGTATAGAGTCTTTTCACATGCTTCTGGCTCACAGCTTTGAGAGAGAAGATGGACAAGGCCAACCTCACTTCAGGTTGCTGAAGGGAAAGACCCTGGGAAGACATGAAAGGAACTGGCAGTCCCCTTCATGTCCCTATCACCAGCTTGGTATGCTAGAGACTTTGGGAAGTTTCCCCTTGGGTAAGTTCCAGGACTCTCTTGGTTGAGCTGAGTTATCTTGCTCCCAGTGTGAAAATTCCTTCACTCTCTATTACTTGGTATATATTTACCTCTGTGTGTACTTTCTCTGATTTCTGTTTTGCTATGATTTCAATAAAAGAATTTCTTTGCTATTCTCTATGTGTGTTCATTGTGAAATTGGCATGTGGTAGGAAAAGTGCCAAACCTTGGATATAGAACTTTGGGGTCCCCCTTTCCCCCAGAAATGACAAAATGAACAGAAGCTAGATCAAACCCAATCATACCTCTTAGAAAAAATAATATTTAAGGAAGCAGCCTGTTTTCTCTGCTTTCTATGGACAGCAGAGTAGCTTCTGGTCACAACTTCTTCCTTTTACTCCTGGGGGGAATAAGCATCTCCCTTGTAGAAGGGTGGGGGGAGAGGGCAAGAGATGTGGATTCTGCCTCCCTTCAAATCAATGGCAGTTCATCTCTACTTGTTGGCTTCAGTACATGTATGGGGCCTACCTCCTTACAGCTATATGATGTAAGGCCAATTTTAACTTTTCTCATATGATTGCATCTCTCTATCCACCCCTGTGGTGCTGTCCTTCCATCTGTCTTTCTATCTGTCTATCTTTTCTTTTACTTAACCATATCTTTTAGATCTTAAATCCTTATTAAAAATATCTGATCCAAAGTACGTTTTTCCTCTCAAGTTGACTGCTTCCTTTCTTATAATTGCCTCTATAATTCAATTAAGAAGTAATTTCCTACCCATAGCTGTGGCAAATATATGCTTTGCTTTTATTCTAAATTGTTATAATGTTATCTTAAAATTTAAATCATACAAACTGTAAATTTATTGAGGAATTTGGTATAATATGTTTGTCTGAGACTAATTTCTACCAGATCACTTTCTAGTTTTCTCAGTATTTTAATCAAATACCGAATTCTTTACTAGGAGATTTATATTCTGGCATTTAAGAAGCACTGGGTTATTGAACTTCCTTATTTCTGATTCTGCCCTATCTAGTCTGTTCCACTGATCTTCTTTTAACCGATAACATGATTTTGATGATTTTTGTTTTTTAAATATGATTTGAAGTTTAGAAGTGATATTTCTCCTTCATTTCTAACTTTCCCCCAATTATTTCCCTTAATATTTTATTATTATTATTATTATTATATTGACAATTTAAATAAATAAATAAATAAATAATTATTTTTTTCTTGTTCCTCTAGATGAATTTTATTATTTTATCTAGCTGTATCCCTCTGGTGTTTTAATTGGCATAGTATTAAATCTGAAAATTAATTTAGTAGTATTGTAATTTTTATTATGTTGGCATGGCCTAGTTATAAGCACTGAATATTTCTCCTGTTATTTAAGCTGTCCTTTGTTTATTTAATGAGCATTTTGTAATTAAATCTATATAACTATTGATTTACTTTGGCATACTGATGCCTGAATGTTTTATGCATTTTGTAGCTACTTTGAATTTTATTGTTCTCTTAGAATTAAAAAAAACTTATATAAATATGTTGAAAAGACAATCTATGCAGATATTCATCAAAGGTTGAAGAACGCTAGAGAAAACAGTGACTGGTAAATCTAAGGTGAAACTACAAGTTATCATCTTTCTAGACCAAGATCATAAATTTCTTGCTCAGGAAAATGACCATACAAGAAAAAATAGGGAAGGATGGTGGGTCAGGATCACAGATGTAGCATCTGGGCTCTGAACATGGCATGGGTCTCTCAATTCATCCTAAGAACAAAATTCCCCCTCAAACTCTATGCTCAAAATAGGCACAATAAGGCAAAAACTGTGCTTTTTCTCTGGCCCCAGAGTGGGATTGAGAACTTAGCCTTCAGACCCAGAGCACAGCTAGACCAGCAATGCTATGACAACAGCTGACTACAACTCAGGATTCAGCATCCCTTCTTCCCACAAGCTTAGAACTGAATTGAGCACTTCTGAAAATGCTGAGCTTGTTATATTATCACCAAATTAATTTTTAGATTTAATACTATAACAATTAAAATATCAAAGGGATCTATTGAAGACAGGGATGGAAAGGTACTGCAGCCAGCAACAGTGTGCTAGAGCAATACCCAGGGGCAACTTCTTACCTAGACCCAAACTGGGATTTGTATTTCAGAAAGTCTAGGATGGCAATTATGACTGTGTAAGGTCTGCTGAAAATTTATGACTCACTGGCCTTAGCCACCCTTGTGATCTTTGGTAAACACAGCATTCAAAACTCAGAGAATATAGTTGTAGGACTCTAGATCAGGATCATGTAAGATCATAAGGGCCTCACGAGAGGGTGACAGAGTCTAGACCTAAAATCAAATATTCTTCCATGAAGGGAAGCTGAAAAAATGAGGAAAGAAAATATAAATAACTATTTTGATGCCTAATACCTATACCTAGAAGAAGAAAAAAAAATACACTCCAAAACATGTATGAGCAAAGACAAAGAAAAAGACAATCTGGCCACAAGATCAATTATAATCCCTAGAAGAAATGAAGCTAGAATTTTAAAAAGTATAAAGGTGATATTATCAGTGAGTGAAAGGAGAGCACTAGAGGAAAGAATTAGAAAGAAAATTGCAGTTTTTGAGGAATGACTTAGAAAGAGAATAAATTAGATCTTTATAAGAGGGACAAAACCATGCTGAAGTGATGAATTTCTTGAAAATAAGAAAAAAACTAGATAGAAGTTAATGACTCCATGATACAACAGGAAATATTTTTAAAATGAACTAAAATATTTTTAAAGTAGAAGGAAATGTAAATTTGTGCATTAAAAAAATATTTGGAACACACAAGCAGGAGCGAGAATTTAAGAATCATCCTACTATGAGAAATCCATTTCTAAAATAACTGACTTGAAATATTTCAAGAAATCTTAGAAGAAAATGGCTCAGATATATTCAAACAAAGAGGCAAGGAGAAAGTATAATTTTCTGCCTATCCTTTTTTCCTTTTAATCACGCAATGTTTATATATGGATGTGTGCATATATATACACATATACTATGCATGTACATGTTTGCATGTATGTATATATACACACACATATTTCTTCTTTTACCTCTTGTTTACCTCATGGAATTACAACTTCAAAAATACCAAGTTGTATTTCCCTATTCCATACTATTTTTGTCATTACTTTTGTAGTATTTGTCTCTCCCCCCCTTCTTTTTCTGATGTACTTCATTCTAAGAAGTATAATTTCATGAGGGAAGTAATAAGGAAAGAAGTATTGTCCCGTTAGAAATTTTCATGTTTCAAATGAGGCATTCCAGTTCTAACCCCTTCCCTCTCTATGACCATTCTCTTTTCTGTTTGTCATGCTATCTCCTTGATGGTTTTGTGCCCTTTTACCCTTCTGGATTCCAGGTGTACTGGCATCTCTGATAATAATTTTCTGTCTCCTGAGGTAAAATGTCAGGGGAAGCACAAAACTCTATCTCAGATTTCTCTATGAATACCAGACCCTGCAGATTAGACCTATTATAAAGTCCTCATTATCCATTAAGGAATGTATCTTTTCCCCCATGGTAGTGATCTTCAATAGGACCCTCTTTCCACATTGAGTCAAGATTTCCCCAATTCTTTACTCCTATTTCAGCCCATTTCTCTCTTTCCTCTTTCAATTTCCCGTGACCCCTAATTTTTCTGAGCAACTGCATGAGTCATCTTACCCTTCATTGTTTACTCATGGAATTGATTAGGGTACGTTATACATTCCCCTCTATTCTGTCTTTCCTTTTCCTTTTGATGTACTTTCAAACAGTCCACCAAGTATATTTAATCACTCTAGGGATTAAAGTACTTAGTCTCTAGTTTGTACATATTCGCCCCGAGAATCACTTCTGCTATTTAAATTTGTGTTTGTATTTCCCTCTTGATCATTTTTCAGAAGAAATCTTTAATGCATTGTTTGTTGTTTTTTTTTCTATTTTTGTTTTTTGCCCCCAGGTATTTTTGTTTGATCTGTTTGGTTTTTGTTTGTTTGCAGCGAATATCATTGGGGTTACAGGTTTAGCTCCCTTGTTTTTTGCCCAAGTCTTTTTAATGGAAAAATCAGAGTTTGTACATGCAAAATAAGTGAACAATTAAACTGGCTAAGCAACCAAAATGGTCCTTTTGTCGCATGATTGTTATATTACCTGTGGTTTAACTCTCAGTAACATTTATTAGTTTTCGAATAAATGAAAGGTTAACAGTTCTGTACTAAGAACTGATTTGCTTTTTTTCCATTTTTGTTTTCACTAGATCTGTAGGAAGGAGGATGATATTGCAGAAGTGTGCATTTGTTAAATTTCATCTAATTATTAGTTGGAAATGAGTTCAGATGTAACTATTGCAGTAAGTTCTAGTGTGATATAACATAACACATCTATGAATAACATACTTTTTATACGTAGGCTCACATGGGAAATACCATTTTGGTGAAATATCTGCTTAATTGGTATGCAATTCAAACATTTGCCTGCCTGTGAATATATAGTTCTCCTTGACTATAGAATCTTAAACATACATATTTATGTCTTTTATAATATGTTTATGCATTTATCTTATTTCATCTCCCAAACTTGCTGAACAAAAACATTCTAATTAAAATCCCTTAATACCCTTCTCTTCATTGGGTCTTACTTCTGCACAGCACACATAGAAATGACTCTCTCTTTAATCCGTTTTTATGGCAGTGACCATACATATTTAGTGTGAGCCCTTTTGGCAAATGAAAGTAAGCATGTGTCCTTGAATACTTGAATAATTGCTAATTCTTCAGTGTTCACTCTCATATTCTTCAGGAATCCGTTTGTATTAACAATGCACTTAAATAGTAAGCCACATTGACTTCAGAAAGCTATTTTGCTAATCAGTAATAGAAGGATGAACTAAGTATGAAAAGGATCTTTCACGATAGTTATAGTTAGTTTGACTGACAATTCATGCTCTCATTATTCTTTACATACAACCGTAGTAAACAATAACCACCCTGAACAAATCTGTGGCATCCCCATTTGAACCCTCAAGCTTATGACTGGATTTTAAATATTTTAAGTATTAATTCTCATATAGGCAAGAGTTAGTAGATAAATCAGATTTGTCCAGGAAGTAACATTACAGTTCATATATATATATATATATATATATATATATATATTGACTCTGTGGAACTTGCCCAAGTGGCATTATTTGTTGTAAAATAAGGCCCAGTGATATTGCGACCACCATGACATTCTCCTCTTAAAGATGATATATGTAGTTCATAGAATCTATGCAGGTAAAACATTGCTACAATATTAGGCCATGGAAAAATATTGACAGCATTCTTTAAGATGAATACATCTGCATGTACAAAAATAATTTGTTGCCAATTACCAGTTTATCATTCCCCCTCTGCACCTATGTACCTCAAAAAAATCCCTTATGTCTTTTGAACCTTCACATGCAAATTGGCCATCTTCAGGTGTCCATCATAATTAAAGTTGAAGTATTCCAGTTGCAAAGCAGTACTTTGGAGTACATCTCCCCTCCCTGGCAGTACATCTTCCCTCCTTGAGAGCATCCTTCTCCTACAGGACTGACTGTTTCTATCTGAATGGACCACTTGAATGTAATTGTATCCCTTTTGCTAACACAGTGCCACAATTATGTGAGTCTTATTCTATATTAATATGTATATGTTTGACTCATATAGGATCCCCTTTATCATTCTCTCTCCTCTCCTACTATTCGCTATTATTTGTCAATAAAATTTGAATATTGAGCTGGTCTCCATTGTTATATTATTTATGGCAATTGAACTCATTATTAAGGAACTTGTTTTCCCCAACAGGATGGCCCATAAGCCTTTTCTTAAACATAAGCCAGATCCCCAGACAGGGACTTTTATTTTTGACATTTGCACCTTCAGTAGGGACTTGGACACTTTGACCCCAGTCCTAGAAAGCAAGGGTAAAAGGGGAAATATCTTTCCTTCCTAGAGAGGCTTCCTTATGCCAGAGGACTGTCACAAGACAATCTCCTCTCACCAGTAACTAGGCATTATGAAGGGCCTAGACATCCTTTTAGTGTTACTACTTTTCTTGGTCGAATTCAAGAATTAAGCATTTAATGGGTGGCACCTCATTGTTTAAAAATCATTTAGCTACATCTTGATGTTTTGGATCATTCCTTTCGTATAGGAACAATTTAAATAACTTGGTAAAAGTTCAATCCTGCTTGACAGATCAATGTTTTTAATTTAGAAATCCTTCCAGAATCACAAGAACAGACAACATTTTAAACCATAAATCTCTTCTTGAAGTAATAGTTCTCATAGGAGATGGCTTTGGGCTCTAATTAGAGTTTTAAATATATAAAAGAATTATGAGAGTTTCAAATAGGCCAAATAATGTTAAGAAAGAAAGGGATTTAATCATTTAAGGTGTAGCATCACTATCCAAATGAAATGGAAAATTATACAGATAACTCGGGCCTGTAATATCCAGGAAATTGATACCAAAGATCTGAGGAGATTTTCTTGGAATTTGCATGTATTAATTGATATACTAAATTACCTTTACATATTTTGCCTAATGCAAAGACAATAAATTCTGGTAAGAAAGTAGTCACTAGTCAGATATTCTATTGAGCAAATTTTAAAGATTTACAAATATCTATCTATATATATATATATATATTCAATGATAAAATTCTACTGACCATAATTTAGCTTTTTGTTGATGATTTATAAGACTTAAGGATCTTGCAATGCATTTAGTTGATCTTTATATACATTAATTATCTTTTTCCTGTAAATGGTCCAAAGAACCAACTAATAGGAGTTTCCAGTTGATAGACTGCATTCCCATGTAACTCCTTCATACAAGTTTCCTCTTGTTTATTCTTTTTCTCCAAGAAACACAATTACAGTCATTGGATTTGTTTTTATGAATGTTAGGCAAAAGTCTATTTCCAAAACAAAATCAACAGTATATTAAATTTGCATTTTATTATATAACTATTTGTTTAATTTCTCTTAATTTAACTTAATGTGGGGTATCCCAAAAGTATTACTGTATTTTTAAATTCTAGTAAATCTTTGAACTGGGAAACCAAGAATTTATTAAGTAAATGATACTCAATTAAGCACCAATGACACAAAGATAAAAAAATGATCATTTCCTATAAAAATGTATAATGTAGTTCTAGAAATAAAATATATTCTTCTTCCCTCACCTGAGTACATTTCAAAATAATCATAACAAATGTAAGAATAAAAATTTACATTTTTAGAACACCTTTGGGATTGCAAAGTGCTTTTCTCATCACATCCCAGAAGGGGAGGAGGAGGACCAAGAAGACAGAGTGGGATAGAAGCCAGGAAAGGAGAGGGTACTAAGAAGATTCATAGACAGTATTTAACCTGTATTCACTATGAATTTAAAGATTAAGAAAAGGCCATTGGATTTAGAATTGTTGAACTTTGAGAATAGTTTTAGTAAAATTTAGAAAGCCAGATTATAAAGGGCTAAAATGAGTCACTGCTGAAGACATGGTGGCATTTAATATAGATTATTCTTTTTTAGAAATCCAAATATGAAGGTGAGAAAGAAAAAAAAATCAGTTTTTTTTAACTTAGGTTAAAACATACCTGAGCATGTTGGTAGGTAAAGGAAAAGGAACCATTGTACTGTTGAAATGCTGACCATGAGGGCAAGAGTGAATTGGAGTAAAAAATGAATCAATAATAGAAGAAACAGACTGGGGCAAGGGGAGGAGGAAATAGGGCAGCAAATGAGCATCTGAGTTATGTGCTATTACACAGACATCTATTGGTTTAACCATATCTTCCCCGCCATTTTTGCCACTCTTTATTTGAATGGAGAAAGCGTTTGCTCCCAAATCAAAGAAATTTAAGTCAAAATTCCTTTGTTAAGTCTTGGTATCACTGGATATATGACAATTGGGGAGCATGTGTAACAACATTTCATGAGATCTTATTGTCTTCACCTTATAATTATGTTTTTAAGGGGGAGTCCTCCTTACATGAGTCTTTATTAGGAGACAGGTCTTTAGAGAATGTGAAAGCCTTGCTTGGGATGCTCACAGCTACTCCACCTATTGTTTCTCTGAGAGATGCCCTCAGTCCATCTTTCCCCCTATACCCCTCTTACTTCTCTTTCTTGTGGGGCCTGTCATGTTTGGACATTTCCCCCTCTTTTGCTGGTCATTTGGAAAAGATTTTTTCATTTATTCTAATGGGATCGTTTCATGAGTGATTGTCTTATCTCCACTCTGTATTTGATTATTATTTTTTTTTCTCACTGAATCTCTCTCTCTCTCTCTTTATCTCTCTCTCTCCACCCCTCCGTGTGTGTGTGTGTGTGTGTGTGTGTGTGTGGTTAATTCCTGTTTCTTGTTATTTAAATCTTTATTCTGTGTAGGAAAAAATATCCATTAATCAAATTGCCATAGGGCATTATTTTCATTGAACAGTAAGTGCTTTTACACTTCCCTGACTTCTGGGCTATGGTGGCTGCATTGCTGAATGACCTAAGACTTAAATGTTGATATAATATTAATCATTATGAGAGGCAAAACCTGCAAAAGTCATAAATTGAAGATAAGTCTGTTTGGGGGGCAATTTACTATTCAGACTTCATGCTCACACTGTGAATAATTTTTATTGCATGCTGAGACAATAACACATTTATAATGTGGTGCCAAAATGAACTCAACTTCATTATCTGGGGCAGCAATTCACGCCTAGCCATAGAATTAGCCTTGTGTAGTAGAAACAATTTTACCACAAGGTGTGAGATGGAAGAAGAGCCAAGTAATTCCATCAGGTTCCTGGCCCCTACTGTTGGAAATGATTTGTCAACTTTGTTTAAAATTACTACAGATGTGTTACTAGGTCTTTATACGATTAATAGAAAATGGATCCCAGTGGAGCAGTGATTTCAGGGTGGAACAGACTTTGATGTGGAACAACATTAAGAACTATATAAAAAGAAAAAAAAAGTAATCACCTTTCAGAACTTTCTGTCTTGTCAAATTTTTAATGGAATCACTCTTTTTAAAAAAACTGATTCTAGGTTAAATATTTATAGACAAACTCTGCTCTGCAAATATATTTTCCTTTGAATATATTTTTCTTTGAAAGCTAAATTTTTAGATCCCCCAACTCTCAGCTCAATTCTGAGGACTATTTGTCCTGTAGATAGGTAAGCACATCTACTTCTTCTAGTGGATAAACCTCTCATTACCTCAGTTAGCAGCTCAAGACCAGTTTTAAAAACTGAGTTCACTTAGATTTCTTGATAGTTTTCATGTAAGAAATAATCATACATAATAAGTGCTTTCCAGACAATTTGTCTCCAAATCAAAGCAAATAGGAAGCTGGTAATCTTTCAGACATGAATGAAAAAAAATGTTTTAATGTTCAGTGGTAGCAAGAGTATAGTAAATAATTGCTTAATATTCTCCTGCTAAAAACTAAGTGGACTAGTTAAATTACACATTAACATTTTAACTGTTTAAACACTACAATTAAGTTGAATGATTATCCACTATACATTTTAGAATACTATATGGTTATGGAATTAAATCAT
>JAQQSV010000878.1:0-44241 GCA_028646515.1 Pseudochirops corinnae | reverse complement strand
GAAAGATTACCAGCTTCCTATTTGCTTTGATTTGGAGACAAATTGTCTGGAAAGCACTTATTATGTATGATTATTTCTTACATGAAAACTATCAAGAAATCTAAGTGAACTCAGTTTTTAAAACTGGTCTTGAGCTGCTAACTGAGGTAATGAGAGGTTTATCCACTAGAAGAAGTAGATGTGCTTACCTATCTACAGGACAAATAGTCCTCAGAATTGAGCTGAGAGTTGGGGGATCTAAAAATTTAGCTTTCAAAGAAAAATATATTCAAAGGAAAATATATTTGCAGAGCAGAGTTTGTCTATAAATATTTAACCTAGAATCAGTTTTTTTAAAAAGAGTGATTCCATTAAAAATTTGACAAGACAGAAAGTTCTGAAAGGTGATTACTTTTTTTTTCTTTTTATATAGTTCTTAATGTTGTTCCACATCAAAGTCTGTTCCACCCTGAAATCACTGCTCCACTGGGATCCATTTTCTATTAATCGTATAAAGACCTAGTAACACATCTGTAGTAATTTTAAACAAAGTTGACAAATCATTTCCAACAGTAGGGGCCAGGAACCTGATGGAATTACTTGGCTCTTCTTCCATCTCACACCTTGTGGTAAAATTGTTTCTACTACACAAGGCTAATTCTATGGCTAGGCGTGAATTGCTGCCCCAGATAATGAAGTTGAGTTCATTTTGGCACCACATTATAAATGTGTTATTGTCTCAGCATGCAATAAAAATTATTCACAGTGTGAGCATGAAGTCTGAATAGTAAATTGCCCCCCAAACAGACTTATCTTCAATTTATGACTTTTGCAGGTTTTGCCTCTCATAATGATTAATATTATATCAACATTTAAGTCTTAGGTCATTCAGCAATGCAGCCACCATAGCCCAGAAGTCAGGGAAGTGTAAAAGCACTTACTGTTCAATGAAAATAATGCCCTATGGCAATTTGATTAATGGATATTTTTTCCTACACAGAATAAAGATTTAAATAACAAGAAACAGGAATTAACCACACACACACACACACACACACACACACACGGAGGGGTGGAGAGAGAGAGATAAAGAGAGAGAGAGAGAGATTCAGTGAGAAAAAAAAATAATAATCAAATACAGAGTGGAGATAAGACAATCACTCATGAAACGATCCCATTAGAATAAATGAAAAAATCTTTTCCAAATGACCAGCAAAAGAGGGGGAAATGTCCAAACATGACAGGCCCCACAAGAAAGAGAAGTAAGAGGGGTATAGGGGGAAAGATGGACTGAGGGCATCTCTCAGAGAAACAATAGGTGGAGTAGCTGTGAGCATCCCAAGCAAGGCTTTCACATTCTCTAAAGACCTGTCTCCTAATAAAGACTCATGTAAGGAGGACTCCCCCTTAAAAACATAATTATAAGGTGAAGACAATAAGATCTCATGAAATGTTGTTACACATGCTCCCCAATTGTCATATATCCAGTGATACCAAGACTTAACAAAGGAATTTTGACTTAAATTTCTTTGATTTGGGAGCAAACGCTTTCTCCATTCAAATAAAGAGTGGCAAAAATGGCGGGGAAGATATGGTTAAACCAATAGATGTCTGTGTAATAGCACATAACTCAGATGCTCATTTGCTGCCCTATTTCCTCCTCCCCTTGCCCCAGTCTGTTTCTTCTATTATTGATTCATTTTTTACTCCAATTCACTCTTGCCCTCATGGTCAGCATTTCAACAGTACAATGGTTCCTTTTCCTTTACCTACCAACATGCTCAGGTATGTTTTAACCTAAGTTAAAAAAAACTGATTTTTTTTTCTTTCTCACCTTCATATTTGGATTTCTAAAAAAGAATAATCTATATTAAATGCCACCATGTCTTCAGCAGTGACTCATTTTAGCCCTTTATAATCTGGCTTTCTAAATTTTACTAAAACTATTCTCAAAGTTCAACAATTCTAAATCCAATGGCCTTTTCTTAATCTTTAAATTCATAGTGAATACAGGTTAAATACTGTCTATGAATCTTCTTAGTACCCTCTCCTTTCCTGGCTTCTATCCCACTCTGTCTTCTTGGTCCTCCTCCTCCCCTTCTGGGATGTGATGAGAAAAGCACTTTGCAATCCCAAAGGTGTTCTAAAAATGTAAATTTTTATTCTTACATTTGTTATGATTATTTTGAAATGTACTCAGGTGAGGGAAGAAGAATATATTTTATTTCTAGAACTACATTATACATTTTTATAGGAAATGATCATTTTTTTATCTTTGTGTCATTGGTGCTTAATTGAGTATCATTTACTTAATAAATTCTTGGTTTCCCAGTTCAAAGATTTACTAGAATTTAAAAATACAGTAATACTTTTGGGATACCCCACATTAAGTTAAATTAAGAGAAATTAAACAAATAGTTATATAATAAAATGCAAATTTAATATACTGTTGATTTTGTTTTGGAAATAGACTTTTGCCTAACATTCATAAAAACAAATCCAATGACTGTAATTGTGTTTCTTGGAGAAAAAGAATAAACAAGAGGAAACTTGTATGAAGGAGTTACATGGGAATGCAGTCTATCAACTGGAAACTCCTATTAGTTGGTTCTTTGGACCATTTACAGGAAAAAGATAATTAATGTATATAAAGATCAACTAAATGCATTGCAAGATCCTTAAGTCTTATAAATCATCAACAAAAAGCTAAATTATGGTCAGTAGAATTTTATCATTGAATATATATATATATATATAGATAGATATTTGTAAATCTTTAAAATTTGCTCAATAGAATATCTGACTAGTGACTACTTTCTTACCAGAATTTATTGTCTTTGCATTAGGCAAAATATGTAAAGGTAATTTAGTATATCAATTAATACATGCAAATTCCAAGAAAATCTCCTCAGATCTTTGGTATCAATTTCCTGGATATTACAGGCCCGAGTTATCTGTATAATTTTCCATTTCATTTGGATAGTGATGCTACACCTTAAATGATTAAATCCCTTTCTTTCTTAACATTATTTGGCCTATTTGAAACTCTCATAATTCTTTTATATATTTAAAACTCTAATTAGAGCCCAAAGCCATCTCCTATGAGAACTATTACTTCAAGAAGAGATTTATGGTTTAAAATGTTGTCTGTTCTTGTGATTCTGGAAGGATTTCTAAATTAAAAACATTGATCTGTCAAGCAGGATTGAACTTTTACCAAGTTATTTAAATTGTTCCTATACGAAAGGAATGATCCAAAACATCAAGATGTAGCTAAATGATTTTTAAACAATGAGGTGCCACCCATTAAATGCTTAATTCTTGAATTCGACCAAGAAAAGTAGTAACACTAAAAGGATGTCTAGGCCCTTCATAATGCCTAGTTACTGGTGAGAGGAGATTGTCTTGTGACAGTCCTCTGGCATAAGGAAGCCTCTCTAGGAAGGAAAGATATTTCCCCTTTTACCCTTGCTTTCTAGGACTGGGGTCAAAGTGTCCAAGTCCCTACTGAAGGTGCAAATGTCAAAAATAAAAGTCCCTGTCTGGGGATCTGGCTTATGTTTAAGAAAAGGCTTATGGGCCATCCTGTTGGGGAAAACAAGTTCCTTAATAATGAGTTCAATTGCCATAAATAATATAACAATGGAGACCAGCTCAATATTCAAATTTTATTGACAAATAATAGCGAATAGTAGGAGAGGAGAGAGAATGATAAAGGGGATCCTATATGAGTCAAACATATACATATTAATATAGAATAAGACTCACATAATTGTGGCACTGTGTTAGCAAAAGGGATACAATTACATTCAAGTGGTCCATTCAGATAGAAACAGTCAGTCCTGTAGGAGAAGGATGCTCTCAAGGAGGGAAGATGTACTGCCAGGGAGGGGAGATGTACTCCAAAGTACTGCTTTGCAACTGGAATACTTCAACTTTAATTATGATGGACACCTGAAGATGGCCAATTTGCATGTGAAGGTTCAAAAGACATAAGGGATTTTTTTGAGGTACATAGGTGCAGAGGGGGAATGATAAACTGGTAATTGGCAACAAATTATTTTTGTACATGCAGATGTATTCATCTTAAAGAATGCTGTCAATATTTTTCCATGGCCTAATATTGTAGCAATGTTTTACCTGCATAGATTCTATGAACTACATATATCATCTTTAAGAGGAGAATGTCATGGTGGTCGCAATATCACTGGGCCTTATTTTACAACAAATAATGCCACTTGGGCAAGTTCCACAGAGTCAATATATATATATATATATATATATATATATATATGAACTGTAATGTTACTTCCTGGACAAATCTGATTTATCTACTAACTCTTGCCTATATGAGAATTAATACTTAAAATATTTAAAATCCAGTCATAAGCTTGAGGGTTCAAATGGGGATGCCACAGATTTGTTCAGGGTGGTTATTGTTTACTACGGTTGTATGTAAAGAATAATGAGAGCATGAATTGTCAGTCAAACTAACTATAACTATCGTGAAAGATCCTTTTCATACTTAGTTCATCCTTCTATTACTGATTAGCAAAATAGCTTTCTGAAGTCAATGTGGCTTACTATTTAAGTGCATTGTTAATACAAACGGATTCCTGAAGAATATGAGAGTGAACACTGAAGAATTAGCAATTATTCAAGTATTCAAGGACACATGCTTACTTTCATTTGCCAAAAGGGCTCACACTAAATATGTATGGTCACTGCCATAAAAACGGATTAAAGAGAGAGTCATTTCTATGTGTGCTGTGCAGAAGTAAGACCCAATGAAGAGAAGGGTATTAAGGGATTTTAATTAGAATGTTTTTGTTCAGCAAGTTTGGGAGATGAAATAAGATAAATGCATAAACATATTATAAAAGACATAAATATGTATGTTTAAGATTCTATAGTCAAGGAGAACTATATATTCACAGGCAGGCAAATGTTTGAATTGCATACCAATTAAGCAGATATTTCACCAAAATGGTATTTCCCATGTGAGCCTACGTATAAAAAGTATGTTATTCATAGATGTGTTATGTTATATCACACTAGAACTTACTGCAATAGTTACATCTGAACTCATTTCCAACTAATAATTAGATGAAATTTAACAAATGCACACTTCTGCAATATCATCCTCCTTCCTACAGATCTAGTGAAAACAAAAATGGAAAAAAAGCAAATCAGTTCTTAGTACAGAACTGTTAACCTTTCATTTATTCGAAAACTAATAAATGTTACTGAGAGTTAAACCACAGGTAATATAACAATCATGCGACAAAAGGACCATTTTGGTTGCTTAGCCAGTTTAATTGTTCACTTATTTTGCATGTACAAACTCTGATTTTTCCATTAAAAAGACTTGGGCAAAAAACAAGGGAGCTAAACCTGTAACCCCAATGATATTCGCTGCAAACAAACAAAAACCAAACAGATCAAACAAAAATACCTGGGGGCAAAAAACAAAAATAGAAAAAAAAACAACAAACAATGCATTAAAGATTTCTTCTGAAAAATGATCAAGAGGGAAATACAAACACAAATTTAAATAGCAGAAGTGATTCTCGGGGCGAATATGTACAAACTAGAGACTAAGTACTTTAATCCCTAGAGTGATTAAATATACTTGGTGGACTGTTTGAAAGTACATCAAAAGGAAAAGGAAAGACAGAATAGAGGGGAATGTATAACGTACCCTAATCAATTCCATGAGTAAACAATGAAGGGTAAGATGACTCATGCAGTTGCTCAGAAAAATTAGGGGTCACGGGAAATTGAAAGAGGAAAGAGAGAAATGGGCTGAAATAGGAGTAAAGAATTGGGGAAATCTTGACTCAATGTGGAAAGAGGGTCCTATTGAAGATCACTACCATGGGGGAAAAGATACATTCCTTAATGGATAATGAGGACTTTATAATAGGTCTAATCTGCAGGGTCTGGTATTCATAGAGAAATCTGAGATAGAGTTTTGTGCTTCCCCTGACATTTTACCTCAGGAGACAGAAAATTATTATCAGAGATGCCAGTACACCTGGAATCCAGAAGGGTAAAAGGGCACAAAACCATCAAGGAGATAGCATGACAAACAGAAAAGAGAATGGTCATAGAGAGGGAAGGGGTTAGAACTGGAATGCCTCATTTGAAACATGAAAATTTCTAACGGGACAATACTTCTTTCCTTATTACTTCCCTCATGAAATTATACTTCTTAGAATGAAGTACATCAGAAAAAGAAGGGGGGGAGAGACAAATACTACAAAAGTAATGACAAAAATAGTATGGAATAGGGAAATACAACTTGGTATTTTTGAAGTTGTAATTCCATGAGGTAAACAAGAGGTAAAAGAAGAAATATGTGTGTGTATATATACATACATGCAAACATGTACATGCATAGTATATGTGTATATATATGCACACATCCATATATAAACATTGCGTGATTAAAAGGAAAAAAGGATAGGCAGAAAATTATACTTTCTCCTTGCCTCTTTGTTTGAATATATCTGAGCCATTTTCTTCTAAGATTTCTTGAAATATTTCAAGTCAGTTATTTTAGAAATGGATTTCTCATAGTAGGATGATTCTTAAATTCTCGCTCCTGCTTGTGTGTTCCAAATATTTTTTTAATGCACAAATTTACATTTCCTTCTACTTTAAAAATATTTTAGTTCATTTTAAAAATATTTCCTGTTGTATCATGGAGTCATTAACTTCTATCTAGTTTTTTTCTTATTTTCAAGAAATTCATCACTTCAGCATGGTTTTGTCCCTCTTATAAAGATCTAATTTATTCTCTTTCTAAGTCATTCCTCAAAAACTGCAATTTTCTTTCTAATTCTTTCCTCTAGTGCTCTCCTTTCACTCACTGATAATATCACCTTTATACTTTTTAAAATTCTAGCTTCATTTCTTCTAGGGATTATAATTGATCTTGTGGCCAGATTGTCTTTTTCTTTGTCTTTGCTCATACATGTTTTGGAGTGTATTTTTTTTTCTTCTTCTAGGTATAGGTATTAGGCATCAAAATAGTTATTTATATTTTCTTTCCTCATTTTTTCAGCTTCCCTTCATGGAAGAATATTTGATTTTAGGTCTAGACTCTGTCACCCTCTCGTGAGGCCCTTATGATCTTACATGATCCTGATCTAGAGTCCTACAACTATATTCTCTGAGTTTTGAATGCTGTGTTTACCAAAGATCACAAGGGTGGCTAAGGCCAGTGAGTCATAAATTTTCAGCAGACCTTACACAGTCATAATTGCCATCCTAGACTTTCTGAAATACAAATCCCAGTTTGGGTCTAGGTAAGAAGTTGCCCCTGGGTATTGCTCTAGCACACTGTTGCTGGCTGCAGTACCTTTCCATCCCTGTCTTCAATAGATCCCTTTGATATTTTAATTGTTATAGTATTAAATCTAAAAATTAATTTGGTGATAATATAACAAGCTCAGCATTTTCAGAAGTGCTCAATTCAGTTCTAAGCTTGTGGGAAGAAGGGATGCTGAATCCTGAGTTGTAGTCAGCTGTTGTCATAGCATTGCTGGTCTAGCTGTGCTCTGGGTCTGAAGGCTAAGTTCTCAATCCCACTCTGGGGCCAGAGAAAAAGCACAGTTTTTGCCTTATTGTGCCTATTTTGAGCATAGAGTTTGAGGGGGAATTTTGTTCTTAGGATGAATTGAGAGACCCATGCCATGTTCAGAGCCCAGATGCTACATCTGTGATCCTGACCCACCATCCTTCCCTATTTTTTCTTGTATGGTCATTTTCCTGAGCAAGAAATTTATGATCTTGGTCTAGAAAGATGATAACTTGTAGTTTCACCTTAGATTTACCAGTCACTGTTTTCTCTAGCGTTCTTCAACCTTTGATGAATATCTGCATAGATTGTCTTTTCAACATATTTATATAAGTTTTTTTTAATTCTAAGAGAACAATAAAATTCAAAGTAGCTACAAAATGCATAAAACATTCAGGCATCAGTATGCCAAAGTAAATCAATAGTTATATAGATTTAATTACAAAATGCTCATTAAATAAACAAAGGACAGCTTAAATAACAGGAGAAATATTCAGTGCTTATAACTAGGCCATGCCAACATAATAAAAATTACAATACTACTAAATTAATTTTCAGATTTAATACTATGCCAATTAAAACACCAGAGGGATACAGCTAGATAAAATAATAAAATTCATCTAGAGGAACAAGAAAAAAATAATTATTTATTTATTTATTTATTTAAATTGTCAATATAATAATAATAATAATAATAAAATATTAAGGGAAATAATTGGGGGAAAGTTAGAAATGAAGGAGAAATATCACTTCTAAACTTCAAATCATATTTAAAAAACAAAAATCATCAAAATCATGTTATCGGTTAAAAGAAGATCAGTGGAACAGACTAGATAGGGCAGAATCAGAAATAAGGAAGTTCAATAACCCAGTGCTTCTTAAATGCCAGAATATAAATCTCCTAGTAAAGAATTCGGTATTTGATTAAAATACTGAGAAAACTAGAAAGTGATCTGGTAGAAATTAGTCTCAGACAAACATATTATACCAAATTCCTCAATAAATTTACAGTTTGTATGATTTAAATTTTAAGATAACATTATAACAATTTAGAATAAAAGCAAAGCATATATTTGCCACAGCTATGGGTAGGAAATTACTTCTTAATTGAATTATAGAGGCAATTATAAGAAAGGAAGCAGTCAACTTGAGAGGAAAAACGTACTTTGGATCAGATATTTTTAATAAGGATTTAAGATCTAAAAGATATGGTTAAGTAAAAGAAAAGATAGACAGATAGAAAGACAGATGGAAGGACAGCACCACAGGGGTGGATAGAGAGATGCAATCATATGAGAAAAGTTAAAATTGGCCTTACATCATATAGCTGTAAGGAGGTAGGCCCCATACATGTACTGAAGCCAACAAGTAGAGATGAACTGCCATTGATTTGAAGGGAGGCAGAATCCACATCTCTTGCCCTCTCCCCCCACCCTTCTACAAGGGAGATGCTTATTCCCCCCAGGAGTAAAAGGAAGAAGTTGTGACCAGAAGCTACTCTGCTGTCCATAGAAAGCAGAGAAAACAGGCTGCTTCCTTAAATATTATTTTTTCTAAGAGGTATGATTGGGTTTGATCTAGCTTCTGTTCATTTTGTCATTTCTGGGGGAAAGGGGGACCCCAAAGTTCTATATCCAAGGTTTGGCACTTTTCCTACCACATGCCAATTTCACAATGAACACACATAGAGAATAGCAAAGAAATTCTTTTATTGAAATCATAGCAAAACAGAAATCAGAGAAAGTACACACAGAGGTAAATATATACCAAGTAATAGAGAGTGAAGGAATTTTCACACTGGGAGCAAGATAACTCAGCTCAACCAAGAGAGTCCTGGAACTTACCCAAGGGGAAACTTCCCAAAGTCTCTAGCATACCAAGCTGGTGATAGGGACATGAAGGGGACTGCCAGTTCCTTTCATGTCTTCCCAGGGTCTTTCCCTTCAGCAACCTGAAGTGAGGTTGGCCTTGTCCATCTTCTCTCTCAAAGCTGTGAGCCAGAAGCATGTGAAAAGACTCTATACTCAAAGATTTGATGCTTGGAAAGCTTCAAGGCTATCTGGCCCTGAAGAGTCCTGAAGGGGCACTGGCAAAGGTTAGAGCTCTCTTTTCTCATCAACTTTTCCCAACCCGTTATGTAAAGCAGGATCTTTAATTTTCACCAATAAGGAGAGAAATCCAAAGGAAGGAGTTTTAGGATAGGGGTTAACAGCTATTTAGTCACCAAACCTTCTAGCTGGAACTTTATACATAAGATAAAGTCACTAGATAAGGACAGATCTATTATTAACTCTTACTTAAAAATTTTATTTAAATTGTCAATCATTTATCAGCAATTAACATTTATTAAATGTCTACTGTACAGATAGTGGATGATCAAGACTTATGGAATATTGTTTTCCCAAAAATTAGCTTCCTGGGGCATGCTAGAGAAATGAGACAAGTCTCAAAATAGAATCCTGGTGAAAAATGAGGAATATAATTTCTCCCACTCCTACTGCTTCCCAAAGGAAAGGAAAAAAATGAACCACTGTAATAAACATGCAACTCATCAATACAAATTACTAAATTGTCTATGTCCCAAAAATGTATGTCTCTGCATCTTGAGTGTATCACCTATCAGGAGGTGAGTAATATGGTTTGTTATCAGCCTTTGCATTTACCAATCATTAAGTCTTTCAAAGTTGTTTGGATAAGGATAGACCTCACTGCTATTGTTATTTTTCTTTATTTTCAATTATATCCAACTTTTTGTGACCCTATTTGGGATGTTCTTGCCATTCTGAACCAATTTGCCATTTCCTTCTCCAATGCATTTTCAATATGAGGAAACTTAGGCAGACAGAGGTTAAGTGACTTGTTGGGGGTCACACAGCTAGTAAGTGTCTGAGGCCAGGTTTGAACTGAGATCTTTCTGACTTCAAGGACAGCACGCTATTGAGTGAGCCACCTAGCTGTCCTTTCCTCTATTATTAATTTCATTCTAAGTCCATCTTAAACATGAGTCCTTTCCTACTCACTCAAGCTATCAGAATAATGCTGCCTTCCACAGTTACTTTGCATTTATTGTGTACATATTTTGTACATACTAGAATGTGTATGCATTGTCACCCCAATAGGGTGTTGACTCCTATTCCTTTTTTAATCTTTGTACTCTCAGTGCCCAGAACAGGTGTCTGTAACAGAACAGGTACTCAGTGAATTGTTATTAGTGTATGGCTATTTGATTGGGAGAGCAAAAAGGAAAAGGGAGTTTAGGCAAAACATTTAGAAGTCACCTGTGTTGACATGTTACCTTTAATAAATTCCAATTTAAAATATTGGTGGCATTTTAATGCTATTTTTTGGTCTTTTTGGAGGCAGGAAGGCAGAGCAATTGGGGGTAAGTGACTTGCCCAAGGTCACACAGCTAATAATTGTCACATGTATGAGGCCAAATTTGAACTCAGGTCCTGCTGAATCCAGTGCTGGTGCTCTACTCACTGCGCCAACTGCCCAATTTTAATACTGTTTTACAGTTAAAAAGGACTTTATCTTTTTCTTGGTCCTCACCATTGCCATGTGAAATATGTAAAGCAGTTAGAGCATTCTAACAATATGGAATCTAAGACTCAGAAAGTTAAATGATTTGCAGTAGATAGAGTGCCAGGTCTGGAGTGAGGAAGACTTGAGTTTAAATCTGGCCTCAGAAACTTACTAGCTGTGTGATGCTGACCAAGTCACTTAACCTTTGCCTCAGTTTCCTCAACTGTAAAATGGGGATAATAATAGCACTTACCTCACAGAATTGTGAGGGTTAAACAAGATAATATTTATAAAGCATTTAGCACAGTGCCCAGCATATAGTAGGTGCTTAAGAAATGTTATTTCCTTCTTTCCTTCCAAAGTCACACAATCAACTAGGAAATACACCCAGATTTTCTGAATTAAAGTTTTTCTACTCTGCCATGCTGCCTACTGATACTCTATTGAAATCAGGACTTTAAGGTTTTCCATTATATTGCATTACTTGACTACAAAATTTTTCCCATTCCTTTGTGTGTGTGTGTGTGTGTGTGTGTGTGTGTGTGTGTGTGTGTGTGTGTTGGTGTGTTTTTCCTAATACAGCAGTTCTTGAACTGGGACATAAATGACATTACATGGTTATAGGATACACCTATGAATTAGACTGCAGGCTGGTAGGAAAATAACTTCTCAGAAACATTCCAGAAACAATGATCTCATATTTGATATTATTTTAGTCCAGTGCTTCTTTCTACTTTGTATTCCATCTCAAACTGTTCAGTTTTCAAAAGCTCTTTCTTAGGAAGGCTGGATATCTTCCTTCTTACAGAGGAAAAAATGGAATGTGGGAGATCTCTATGAAATGGTATGAAATGAAGGCAGTATGAAGACATTGCTCTTTTGCTATAATAAAAATGAGGGATCTGGAGATACAACCTTAGAGGATCCAGTCAAAATGATGACTTTCTTGCTCTCTCTGGATTAGGAATCATAAAAGGGGATTGCCTAATGTCAAAGAGGAATGATTCAGGATATCGTGAAAGATAAAAGGAGTACGTCTTGATATTGAATGAAGGCAAAACAAGATGGGAAATAAGGGCAAAATGATTTGAATGTCAGCTTTCATAAAGAGTAATGCAGATATATGGGTGTGGTAAAATGTATTGTAAAGATGAGCTTGCTACATCATACTGGTGAGATAATCATTGCAAAGTTTTCAAACTTTTGTGCATTGTGTATTGATGGATATATTTGTGTTTCATTGAATATAAAACCCAGTAGTTGTTAGCGTGTTCATGATTGATCAATTTGTTCATCTTCCAAATAGATGAAGATCAATATCAGATCAGTTTTCAACCACCTACTTAACAGACCTATGGGCTGGACAAGCGATGTTACAAAACCATCTTCAACTGGGAAACCTTCAGTGAGAGCACAGTATATATGGGATTGAGAGCCAGCCTTGAAATTAAGATACCTTGGGTTTAAATCCATACTCTAACACACAAGGGCTATATAAACCAAGAAGAGGTACCACCCCTCAGTGCCTCCAGGTGCTTTACTTAGACAACAAGAACAAAACAGTTGTTGATCTCCAGTGGCATTGTACGGAAACGACAGTAATGACAACAGCAGGTTAACGTAATCCTTTTATGTTATTTTTGCTTGTTTGTTTTCTTACAGTTTTTAATTCTCAAGCAATGCTATTTTTTTCCCTGCAACGGAAGGAAAAGGAAGTTGATAAGAACCCGTAAATCATTTTATTTTCCTCCAGCCTAGCTGATGAAATTATAGAACATTACCAGGCATGATAGAAACAACATGATAAAGTTGAAAATGAAACACAGAGAAAGGGTTATACTTTGTTCCCCTCTGTGTCATCTCTTCACACTTTATAAAGTTGTTGACAAGAATTGATAATATAAACACAATGCTAAAACTACATAAATATTTGTTGAACACACTTTTATTACACCACTATTGCATACTAGATAGTGGGGCAGATTACAGGTTTTTTTCTCCTGAAAATTACACTCTAATATAAGATAAAGCAGGAACATAAGTAACAATGGTGTATGAAATGATATCTTAAGACCTTTAAGGAACTACACACCTTAGTTACAAATGTAAGGAGCTCTTTCACATTCCTTAGGAATCTTCTGATTTTTTGGTTTTCTTGAGAATTTATCCTTCTGAACTTTCAAAGTTGTGTTGCCTCCAACAAAAGCTTTGTGTGAGTCTGTGGTGAGGTCCAGTCCAGTCATCCTTTCTTTCCAACAGCATCTTAAAAGCAATTTTAACTCTGTCAGGCATAGACAGATGTAGAACAGCTCAAATGTGGTTGTTTTATTATTGTTATTGACAAAACAAGGTCATGCTTTTTTAAAAAGTGATAGAAGACATCTCATTTAAATTCTGTTGTCTTGTTTCTGATATCACCTAAATAAAAAATCCTATGTTTATCTCCATATATTTGTTTTCTTCTCAATTACTTTATATGAGACAACATTGATCATAATCTTGAATTGGAATCTAATGGACTTAGGGTACTCTCTCTTGCCTTTTACATAAAAATGAAAAGCCATAAGATGGTGAATAACCACAAGGCTAAACTCAAAGGTTTCCACATATTTCTTTATCCTGATAGTCAAGTTACATTACAATCACAAAAGTGTCACTCAGTCAATAAACATTTAAGTGTCCACTATGTCCCAGGCACTGTTCTCAGCACTGAGGATACAAATAAGAAAATAATGACTGGCCCTGCCTTCAAGGAGCTTACAATTAATTGTGGAAGACAACATATACAAGGAAGCTGAAATGGCTTTCGGCACAAAAGGGGAAGAGAAAGAGAGCCATGATGTTTGTGGAGTTGAAACCAAGCAGAGCAGCTTATGGAAAATGAAGTTCCCTGGGAAAGTCTGAATCTTCTAGGCAGAGAGGACTTGAATGGAGTTCCATTCTCTGTCCTTCATCTCTCCATTCAGAGGAGTGTAATGGCAAGCAAAGAAGTAGTGAACACCTTGTTTCAGCTATTTAATTATTTAGTACTTTATTTCAGTTCAAGTTTCTTTTAATCCTTGCCCATGATTATATCAAGTCTTTTGTTAAGAAACAGAAGTTGTGAACCCCTGAAAAGGTTAATGGCCATATATAAGGAGAAGCCCAGACTGGGAGAGCACTTGTGGTTGTGAATTTTGAGAAGGGAACATTTGTAGTGGCAGCACTCTGTCTTTTCTTTTTGTGTTGGTTTTTGTTTGTGATGTGTGTTGAGTTCTCAGACCTTGTTGGTGGGTCTCTGCTGATTTCACAGGCAGATAGTGAACTGATGATGGTGCCAGCAATGTGGATGAATATTACTGTGGCTCTGTTAAGCTTTGTCTTCCCAGAAACAGGAACTGTGAAGGACTTGAGGTGGCCTGGACACTGTAAACTTCAGTGTGGAATGGGAATTAGATGAGGAACTGGACAAGGAGCTGGATAAGGAGCTGGAGTAGGAGCTGAGAGTTGCCTGCCTTTGAATCCAGGTGACAGTTGGATAGATTCAGGTAGGACCTGAGACCATGGAAGAGGAACCATGTAATCTGAGAGCCAGTCTGGAGTCAAGATGAAAAGAACTCTCCTTGGGTATTTCACGCAAACTGAGAAAATCATGATTTACTGTGGCCTAGGGGTGGGAGGACTTTGTACTCTGTATCCTATACTTTTTCAGGATGATTGAATTAAGGACGATTGGAAACCAATCTCCAGTTAAGAAGAAAGAAGACTTTTTGACTGAGAGATTAAAACAATGTGACCTACAGGTGAAGAACTTTGACCTTTGTCCTTTGTGTCCCTTAAGGAGGCTTGCTTGTTAAGGATGATTGAGTAAAGGAATTACTGAATGATATCTTTTGTTTAAAACTATGTGGCCACTTTAGTGATAATTCATCGTGCTATAACATTGTTAATGCTATACTTTGGTTGAAGTTGTTCACAGTAGCAATCCTCTGGAAAGCTGCTCTTGCTTGGCTTTGCAACAAGTGAGACAAATGAGGTTGCTAAAGTGTTTCAAATCTGAATCAGTCTCCAAGGTGATGGGATTTCAGGTGATGAGCTTGTTCTGGAGGAACCATGATGCTTGTGGAGTCTTGATCAAGGAAATAGCTCACAGGAAATGAAATAGTAAAAAAAAAAAAAAAAAAAAAAAAAAAAACTGTTAGCCAAAACAGAATCACTCAGGGATTCCTAATGATTTATGTGTTTCCTGTATAAAAGAAATACTTTAGAAGGAAAGTGCTAATTGAGTATACTCACATTTTCTGCATACATCTCATATGCTTGCAAGTAAAAATCTGATGACTAAGAAACTTTGTCTAGGAATCTTGTTTCAAGTTCCAAAGTAGTCTTCACCCATCTTCCATTTTGTATTTTACAAATTGAACTTGCATTCAAAACTGATTCGGTCCTCAATTGCCATATCATCTCTTAGTAAGAACTTCACCATTTATGGGCCAAGAAAAATTTTAAACTCCTTTTCACTTACTCACATAATAATTTTTCCTCAATTAACAGCAGAAATATATTCATAATTAATGTCTTCACTTTTGCCCATTTACCATGTTGGTCCCTTTACCCTGTTTTCCATTTGGTCCAATTTCTTAATCAATATCAATAAAACTAGTAAGTATTCCAAAAAAAATAAGGAAAAAATGCCATGAATATTCTTAATTTCTACTGCTTCATTGTGACTCAGACTTCTTTTTACCTTCTTTTTTATTCCTATGTCACTTTCCCTTCTCTGCTTTCATCATCAGTATTCTATTTAAAATATTACCAACATATCTGGCCATTTTGTTTACGTATCTTCCTATTTACCTTGAGCATTGTGAAGTATCAAGATATCAACATTTGGATTTACTCTACTGTTTCATAAACAAAGAGATGCTTGATGGACTGAGACGTAAATAATTTTTGGCTCTTAATCATGTTTATTATTACCATTAAGACCCAGTAAGATGTCAAAACTAGGGTGTTCTCATTCACATAGATTTATGTAGGTATGCATCACACTAAATTCTAAGTGGAGATGCCAAATGAGCCATAGACAGTGATAGTTCTTGTTTATTTTACTCTACCTCACTTTGGATCAGAGCTTATAATAAGTGAACCAAATTCAATCTAAGGATCATTTAAATATCCACATCAGGGATTATATCATATTTTCTGCAATGAATTGAAAATGCTATTTTAGCATTGTTTTTATAATAAGTTTTATATTTTAATTATAGGTTATAACCTGTGTTATTTATAAAATTTGATAAAAGCAAAATACATCATTCTATCATTATAATTTATAATATTTTAAAAATAACTTCTTGCATTGATCTTTGATTGATATGATGGCTCCATTTTTCACAACAGAAAAAGCAGAAAAAATTGACAAATATGAACTAAGTACCTTACTGTTGGTTTACGTTTTGAATATATATTGCTTCAAGAAGCCACATAATTTTGGGTTGCTAAAAATCAACAGACCACTGTAAAGTTATGATTTATGTTATAAAAAAAACAGAATCTAAAACCAGTCTGAAACTAAAGGAATTGGTCAGCTTATTCCTTGCCATAAACACGAAGGGATTGATCTAGTTTTGGAAAACTGAACTAGGATTGGAAAAGAAAAAGCGAGGACATTGGTGTGACCTCCCAGTGAACTCTGTCACCATGATCTGGCATTGATGAGAGTGCTAGCAATCTGAAAACTATCAGCATATGTTTAGAAGAAAGAAATATTACCCTAAGGAAATGATTGGCTCTTAAATAATAGATGAGGTCTCCAAAGTAAGACCTTACAGTTAAAAAAAAACACTATATAGAAAGTCAGTGTTCAGACTCCTCAAGAATCAAATCCCTTTAAATCCTGTGAACTGTAGCTCTAAAGCAGGATCAGGTGGCATAGTGTGTCAAAGCACTAAATATTTTATTGCTTTTTCTTTTGAATAATGTCTTCCTTTTGCCGTAGGTGAAAATGATTATTTTATCACTTTAAGCCTAAGGAATAAGAAAGTCAGGGGAAAGAGAAACAGAAAAGGGATGAAGTTTAGGAGAAGGAAGAAGGGAATACATTGTTATGCTTCTTCCTTTTTCTCATTCTCCTCTTATCTTTTGTCCCATTTTTCTCTAAGATACTAGATAATGCTACAGGGTAGTAGTTCCATGGTAGACTGAGAGAAAAAAAGAAAAGAATCAGAATGAAAAAATGTTTCATCACGGGAAACAGGGTACAAAGAATAATCAATTAAGCAGAAAATCATGGGATTATTTCTCTTGATCTTCAAGGATATTTAGATTGATGGGTTCAACCACATCTTTTTACAGGTGGGAAAACTGAGGCAAAAAGTTGTTTAGTGACTTTCCCAGGTTCACTCAACTAGTAAATGTCTAAAGCCCAAGTCTTCCTGGCTCTAAGTCTAATGGTCTATTAATTACACCACACCCTCTTTTTTGGATGTATAACTACATAGTATGTGTGAAAGCTTGGCCTGAAATGATGCCTTAATTAGCTTAGGATTAATTTGATCATTACAGCATAGGCTCCATGCACAACAAAATCTTAGGGCCAATTGACACACATTTACCATTTTTCTGCTCTATACAAGATTTCACCAAAATGGAATGAGATGACCATTGGCTTTATGAGGAAAATATAAGCCCTAGTAGGTGCTACTTGCTATAAGAAGGTTATTAATATGGTCCTACAATGGACCATCTAAGGTTCAAGTACCAAATTGAAATGGCCTTATCACCCAATATTTATTCATCCATCATGTGATGATTTTCTTTTCCTCATAGAAACTTAAGAACATTCTGACATACAAAGAGAGTAATGATATGTACCCAGAATTGGAAGATCAGTAGTCCTACTGTACTCTACTTGGTTTGGACCATGTCTGGAGTTTTACATTCAGTTCTAGGTACCACATTTTATATACGGCTTTGACAAGCTGAATGATGTAAAGATAGAGTGAATCGGATATGAAGGACTTTGAAATCATGCTGTACAATGATCATTTGAAGAAACAGTGAATATTTTCTCTAAGAAAGGTAACTACAGAGGAGTGTTTCCATCAAGCAATTAGAAGGCCAGCCTTGTTCAGAATGCCACCAGATTGCAAGAGAGTGATGGGTACAAATTGTAAAGAATTAAATCCCATCATAATATTAAGGGGAAACATCTTAACAACTAGAGACTAAAGTCCAAATAACTGTCACAGAATGTAGTGTGTCCCCTTTCAGGTCTTCACCTGTCCTAGAGGGTATAAATGATCACTTGTGGGAAAGGTTGCAGAAAAGATTCCTTTCTAAGTAAAGTTTGGACTAGATGACCACTGAGGTTCTATGATATGTGGAAATAAAATACACCATGAAGAAAAAGATTCATGAAAAACAAATATGGTGAGCAACAACAATTATATGGAGTGGAACAGATGACAACCTGCCGTTGATCCTCAGGGAGGCAGCAGGTGCAGTAAAGAGGGCACCAGGCCTGAAGTCAGGAAGATCTGAGCCCAGTCATGTGCTTACTAACTCCTTGACCTTGGGCAAGTTATTTATCTTCTGCTGTGAAGCTCACATGAGATAATACTTGTACATTTGTTAGTATGGTGCCTGGCATACAGCAGGTGTTTGATAAAAAATTTTCCCTTCCCTGTATTAATTAAATCACAGATCCGTTCTCCATCCTCAATTATAAGTTGTTAATCAAATAATTTTATTGTAGATTCTCATCCCCAAAAAGCTGAATTGCAAAGTTGAAAGGAACTTTTAAGTTTTATTTAGGTCAGTTCTTTTGCGAAAGAAAGTACCATCACCTCCTCCATCATCACCTACTGCCACCACTTCCACCTCCAACACTGCCCATACCACAATCACTACTACTACTAATATTTTTAGATTTACACAACCCCTTACAAACATTACTTCATTTGATCCTCACTAGCCTGCAGTGCAATTAGTATTATTATGCACATTCTATACTGGATAAAACTGATTCTGATAGAGGACAAACGACTTGCCCAGGGTTATATAACTTGTAAATTTCTGAGGCAGAATTCAAGATCAGGTTTTGTGGTATAAAAATCCATTGCTCTACATGTTATGCCACCTCATTTTCTCTAGGATATCATCCTCTAAGAAAGGTCATCCAGTCTCTGCAAGTGTCGTGACCTGCCATCTAAGTCCTTGCCCAAGCCAATGATAAAAGCGTAAACTACCATAAATCTCCAGCATACATCCTAGGGACATTCCATTGAAGCTTCCCCAAGTTGCATTAAAATCTATTTCACATTTTAATCTTTTCCACAAATGTTTTATAAAATAATCTTCAAAAATCTAAATAAGCAAAACATGCAGTCCAAGTGGGAGTGGGAGTTGTGGTGTGAGCGGGTGAACCCAGTGAACAAGGCTGCGCTGGAAGCTTGGGTGAGGGAAACGGGGATCCGACTGGTGCAAGCGAACGGGCAAAGGAAATACCATGGGCCACCCCCAGGCTAGGTGGGCAGCAGGTTCAGAGGTGTTCACCGGTAGCCTGCCCCAGGATGTGTATGAGCACTAGCTGATTCCACTGTTCCAGCGAGTGGGGGGTCTCAATCAGTTTCTCCTCATGATGACGTTTAGTGGCTTGAACCGAGGCTTTGCCTATGCTCCATACAGCTCCCTCCGCGGGGCCCAGGCTGCCATCGCCACTCTTCACGACCATCCCCTTCGGCCTGCCTGCCCACTGCTGGTCTGCCAGAGCATCGAGAAATGCGAGCTGACTCTGGAAAGGTTGCAACCAGCCCTGAGCCACCAAACCTTGCTTCAGGTCCTGCAGCCTCTGGGCTCGGATCTGCAGGAAGCACTGCTGCTCCCCAGTCTTATGCACCCCACACACATAGACTGCTCTGCTCAAGTTTAGCTCCCACCGGGCTGCGGCCACAGCCCAGAAGGTTCTAGTAGAAAGACGCTCAAAGCTCTTTGGTGAGCAAGTGACAGTAGAGTGGCTGAAGCCCGACCTGAAGCAATGACTCCAACAGCAAACTGAAGGTCCTTTATTTTGGGGCTTGGGAATTAAGAGTAGCCATAGGACCCTACCCGAGAAATTGGGTACCCCGGTAGCCCCTAGCTGTGCCCAGACCACCCTTGAAACACTGTGACAACAGAGGCACCTAAGCATGCCCATATTCCTCACTAAGTGCTTGGGTGCTGGGCCTGTAGGCTGGCACAGATTCTGATACCAGGTGGTGATTCCTGGTCACCCCATGCCTTTCAGTGGCCTCATATAGGTAGCTGTAACAAGGGAGTGGCCAAGTGGACATGAAGTTGCCAAGAATGCAGTATCCCTTCACCTCCTAGAAACTTTAGGTGAGCCAAGGAAAAATGAGAGCCCAGGGTGGGAGTGGTTTTCCTGCTAAATAGTTGTTTCTTTCCTCTCTGTAATGCCATGGCCATCCTGGACAATTGGTCACCATTTGGCTGTGTAAGTAGGGTAAAGAGCTCGTTTGTCCTTCAAGAAGGACAGGGCCCTGAAGCTGGACAAGTGAGAACACTAGCCCTGGCTGATCTAGAGGGAAAACCTACCATGTTCCCCTATTCCATTCCCTTTATGCCAGGTGCATCCCTACCACCCAACTAATCCTTATGTGTTTATGATTTTGTCCCTCAAACTGTTTACTTGGTGGCTAGTTAGACCTAAAGTCAACTTTTTCCCCCTCTGCCCATTATTCTTCTTCCCCATTAGTATTCTGTGTTGGTGTAAGTTTAAATCTGTTTTTATTCTATTTAATTAAAAACCTAAGGTTGGTGTATGTGTTAAAAAAAAATCTAAATAAGCAATAGCCATAGCATTCCCTTTTATTTATTAAGTCATTCTAGTTGGGGAAAGAGAGAGAGAGAGAGAGAGAGAGAGAAATAATGTTAAGTCTGGTAAGATCTATCTTTCATAAAGCTTCACTGGGTCTTTGTAATCACTGCTCCCTTTACATATTCACTAGCCATTCTTTATTTATTCTCTCTGTGATGTTCTCAGAAATCATAGCCAAGCTCGCTGGCTTCCATTTGCTCTTCTGAAGTCTTAGGGCACCTTATCAATTTTTCATGATCTTTCTAATATCACTGCCAGTGGCTTAGCAATCATTTCTGCCACTTCTCCCACTGCCTAAGGATGTAGTTCATCTGGCTGGTTCTGGTAGTATTTAAGCTACTCATGGAAGTGAAAACTTTGGAAATTTCATAAGCACTTTGAATCACAAAGGTAAATTGCAAGCTTGTTTAACACCATTTGCTTCAGATCAACATTAAATCCAAATATGTTGTTTCATTTTGAGCTCTTGCAAGGGAATTTAATTTCTGATCCAACAAAAAAATTGCAGAATTGTGTTCCTAAGATCTTTGACTACAGTTTCACTTTATCAATTGCCAGTGAAAAACTGGATTTGCCAGAGACCTTTCAAAGTCAAAATGTACAAAATACAACCCCTTATGTTCTCCCCCCAAAAAAATTTCTAAACAGAATTTTCTTATTTCAGTCAAAACTATTGAAAATCTTATGGTATACAAGTTTCAAAAAACCAATGTTATACTTCATTCCTCAACCTCCTTCATTCCACATAGTCAATCAACTGTCAAATACTACTGTTTTATCTCCACAATATCTGTAACATATCACACTTTTTCTCACCTCATGTTTACTCCATTCTAGTTATAACTCTCATTACTTCTCACCTGGACCATGACAATAACCTCCTAATTACTCTCCTTGCCTCAGTTTTCACTCCATCCTTCACACTAATGCTGAGGTGATTTTCCTAAAGTACAGATCTGACCATAGTATTCCACCACTCAATAAACTTCAATAACCCCCTATTGTCCTTAGGATCAAATTTAAACTCCTCTGTTTGGCTTTTAAAGCCCTTCATAGCTTGACCCCAACCTGCCTTTCCAGTCTGATAAGACCCTTTCCCAAACTCTATGGTATAACTAAATTGGCCTTCCTTATGTTCTTCCCACATGACACTACTTTCCCCCTCCCAATGGCTTCCCTCTGGTCCCTACCCATACTTGGAATACACTACTCCTTTACCCCTACCTCATAGAAACACACACACACATATGTATTTGTATATGGGTGTACATACATGTATATATATGTATGTACATATATGTATATCTTGTATATATATGTTATGTGTGTATGCATTTATACATATATACACAGATGCCTGAATTTGGCGTATACAAATACATATATCTATGATATATGTGTGTGCCTGTGTATTTGCACACGCACATATAAATGTTGATTTATAAATATTACTTTCCACTAATAAAATGTAATATCTTTGAGACAGGTATTATTTCTTTACTTTTAAATAAAAATATTTTATCCCCAGGTGATTAACAAACAAGTGTTGATTAAAGATTTGTTTGACTGATTGAGAATCCTAGGAGATTGCAATTTTATAAGAAATAAAATATTGATTCCACTCTAAACAATCATTAATTATCCTCTGGGTTATTAAAAATCAGGATGTTTTCTTGACTGTTGTTGGCATAGAAAATTAAAAATTTTCCAAATAGCATGTTTATGACTAAGTCATTAAGTGTGTATAGAAAATATATAGACTATGAGACAATGAGGGAAAGATTTCCAGTTATAGTAAAAGGCTATATGGGAGAAAGAACAGGTGAAGGAATTTGACTAAAGAAGATGACAGAGTAAAAGCCTATTTGTTTACCTGATCAAAAAATAAATTTCAATATTTTCCCACGACAGGTATCCAATATGTGACTGATATTCTTCCAAGACTTGTTAACACACGACTAATAACCACTTCTACTCTTTTATGTGCATACAAATGATACTTCTAGAAGGAAGATAGAAGCATTCATTGCTAAAGATTATAAAGTCTTGGACACGAAACTGAAGAATTAGGAGAATACAGGGTGTTCATCACAACTGCCAATTGAAGGCAAGAGACTCAAAGAGAAAGTCACATTGAGGAAATTAATTCCTACTTCGAAAGATAGTATATAATAATCCAACTCAGTTTCTAGACCATGGCTTCAAATAAAAGTTCATACCTAGAAATGGATTGACCCTATGAATACGATAAAAATTGTCTAAGTCTATCCAGTTACATATTGCATCATATAGTGAAAGTTATTGATGATGATTATGCGTACACTTATACTATAGAGATAGTAACTGGGCTGAGAAAGAGTTGAGACTGGCCTAGAAAGCAATGCAAAATATTTTTCAGTTGTTTGGGGGGAAAGAAAAGTACCTGAGAAGGTTTGAGACCATTGCTCATGAACGATGGAATGTGATAGCTGATTGGAGTTAGAGGGACTCATATGTTTTTTTTTAATTTTTGCTCCCACTTTCTCTGTGAAGGAATAGAAAAGGCAGGGCAAAGATAAACGTTAGAGAGTCCCTAATTAAGTAAGGAGATAGTACCAAAATGCCATTGATTCGTTCAGCCTCTTGGCCCAGATAAATCACAAATCAGATTCTGAAAGGACTGATAGAGGTGCTTGCCAAGGCCCTGTCAGTAGTGCTGTGGAAGCGGCCTGATGGGAGCACCTTAGGAAAGTAGGATGGACGGCTACTTCTCAGACTTCCGTCTTGTCCAAAGAACCATGCGTGGCCATTCTCTTCTCACACTTAAACGGGAAGTCTGAGTAAGCACGCCTGTTCCCATAGCAGGGGCTCATGGGGATAGCAAAGTCCAGCTCAGTATAGGGAGAGTGAAAAGGGAATTGGAAGCAAGACTGGCAGAGAAAGCGTACCACACACAGCCCTTGTTGCACCAGTCTTTTTGGTGCCCCGATGGATTCTGGATAGCTTGGGGCTAGAAAGAAGGAAAGGCCTTTTTTGTGCTATTAAAGTAGAAATTAATGGAGAAATAAGTGCTATACAATAATATATTTAAGTGGATTGGTAAATATTTGAAGGACTGGACCCAGAGAGGATCTATGAGTGTGTAAGTGTTCATTTGGAGGAAGTCTCCAGTGGAGTGTCCCAGAAATCTATGTTTGTTGTGCACCATTTAACGTTTTTATAAATGACCTAGATGAAGGTACACATAGAATACTTATCAGATTTGCAGAAGACACAAGCCTGGATGGAATAGCTAATATACTGTTTCTTCTCAGAAGTAAACCCTTTGGAAAATGTATGAGTATTTTTCAGTCACAAAGGGAAATTTCAATCTTGCTATCACAGTATTTGCTATAGAAAAATGATAACATGGTAGACGGCCGAGACAGGTTCAAGTAGACCCTGATAGGTTAAAACATTGGTCAGAAACGACCAATTAAACATATTATGGTTAATTTTTTAACACCAATGTAGCAAGTATAAAGTTGAAGATGTTTCACTATATTTCACTTTGTCTGAAAATGATGTAAGGGTTAAAAAGAATACAAACTCAATATGATTTAAGTGTAATATTTCAGGCAAGATGTTATAAGGAATATTATCTCCTAGAATAAAGAAATGACAGTTCCTCTGTACTTGACTTTGCTCAAGCCACATTTGCTAAGATAAAAATAAAATAATAATAATAATAGTAATAATAATAAACTATAGTATCTCCTATCGGCAAGGCACTGCACTATCTGCTTTACAAATATTATCTCATTTGATCTATATAGTAACCTTGTAATGTAGATGCTATTATCTCCATTTTACAGTTGAGGAAACTGAGGCAAACAGAGGTTAACTGATTTGCCCAAGGTTAAAAAGCAAGTAAGTTTCTGAAGTCAGATTTGAACTGAGAGCTTCCTCACTCCATTCCTGACTTCAACGTTATCCATTGTACTACCTGCCTGTTATGAATTTCACATTTTAGGAAGAGTATTAATGAACTAGAAAGAAGTCAGAGGAGTACCGCCAATATGGTGAAGAGACTTAGAGTTATATCAGATGAGCATCAATTGAATGAACTTGTATTGGTTTAATACAAATGGCTCTGAGCTCACTCTCCAGACTCCAAGTCACATTGTCAGGTTAGGTCTACAGAGGAATGCTACCTGTATCTTGTCTTAATTCCTAATGATGGTTTTGGAGTGTTTTTCTAGTACTTTAGCTCACGAGTGGCTATATCAATGTGCTTTCTTTTAGTAGTGAAGTGGATAGAGTGCAGGACTTGAAGACAGAAAGGCCTAAGTTTAAATCCTACCTCAGAAATTTGTTGTGACTATAAGAAAGTCAATTATTTCTCATCTGTAAAACTGGGATAATATTGCCTATATTTCAGGGTTGTTGTGAGGGTAAAAAGGGGTGATATTTGTAACGCACTTTGCAAATCTAAAAATCCTGTTTAAATGTTATAATAACAATAAATATCATTGATATCAATTAGCCAGACAATTACTTTTCAGAAATTGATACTTTTACTAAAGTGGTATAGTTAAGGAGAGTTAGTACAAAATATCGCCAAAACTGAGTTCACAAGTGCAAGCAGATATGGACTCCTAAGGAAAGTGGGCTCAAATTTAGAGCACAAGCTATGTCAAACCAGGTAATTCATAGTTCCTGGAAGTCTTTTTCTTCCTTTCATGAGGCCCTCATAAAGTTTCCCTGATTTTGTCATAGCCCCCCTCATTTTCAATAAACTCCGGTAATTACCTACCACATCCAGGATCAGATATTAAATCCTCTATTTGGTTTTGAATCTTTCCCCATCCTGCCTTTCTAGTATTTTCACCTCTTACTTACTTCCATACACTCTGTTTTGCAGTGACAATGGCCACCTTGCTGTCCCCGTATAATTCCAAGAATTTTATGGACTGACTCTTACAACTGGAATGCTCTCTCTCCTGTTCTCCATCCCCAGGCTTCCCTGGCTTCCTCAGGATCCAGCTAAAATCTCACTTTCTAAAAGAAGTCTTTCCCAGTCCTCTTCCATGCTAGTGCCTTCCCTCTTTAAATTATCTCATATTTGTCCTACATACTATATTAACTTGCTTGTGCATTGTTGTTTTCATCTCCCCCTTTAGACTGTGAGTTCCTTGAGAACAGGGACTATTATTTACTCTTTTTAAAAAAAATTCCCAGTGTTTAGCCCAGTGACTGGCATATAGTAGGTGCTTAATAAATACTTGTTGACTGGCTGATTCTGATCACCATAATTCTACTATTTTATGGAAAAGGTATTTCCATTTACAATGGTTTGCATTTGTGCTTGTTAATAAGGGGGCCATCTATTTGGGGATCCTGGGAGTTATTTCCTTGTTTGGTATTGGAGAACCAGGTTCATGGCAACACATTCAGACTTCCAGTTGCTCAGGAGAATACTGTTACAGCCAAAAAAAGTTCTTTTCCTCTGTTTTTTATAGAGGGTGTTTGTAAGATACATCTTTATGAATTTTCACACTGAAATAAGCAGAAACATCCATTTTTTAAAGACATTCAGTGGAGGCTCCTTGAGTTTGCCCTTGTGCCACCTGTACTTGAAACTTAATCTGATGAATTGAATATTGTACAACTTGTCAAAAATTAATGATGGTCCCAGATTTCAAAAGTCATAACAAGAGTGATCAATGATAAAGCACTCCAGCTTTCTAGAAAAACTTCCAAATACATGGTGGGCAAAGTTCTCTTCAGTAACCTTGGCCAACTGAGACTTGAAGAGGGTGAGGGTCAAATTAAAGAGACTGAAAGGCTAGACTTCGTTATTGCAAAAGAAAACAAAAGATCCTTTGAGATATCCATATATGACACTTTAAAAAACATGTTTTGTATATAAGCATGTATGTGTGCATGTATATATGTGTACATACATATACATATCTACATGTGTGTATATGTACATGTATACACACACACACATACATATATATATTTCTCACAGCTCACAATGATCCCTGTGCCCCACTTTCATTTTCCCTCTCTACCTACAATACCATCAACTCTGAAGTATACTCAAATTTATCACCCAATCAAGATTCAAATAGATGTTAATGCATGGCCCTAGGATATTCTTTCTCTTTTCTCAAATTCTGAACCTAATTCAGCCTTCCTATCCACCTCAATTCCTGCCCTTATACTAAGAAATTTTATAATATATGTGATGGCCCCTTAAATAACCTTAGTGGTTAATTTTTTTAGTGTCCTCAACACCTACAACAGACTTCTTCATTGCCCCTCGGCTACACACCTGGATGGCTACATTCTCATGAGGTAGCTAGGTGGCACAATGAATAGAGTTCTTGGCCTAGAGGCAGCAATACCCTAGTTCAAATTTAGCACTAACTGTGTGGCCTTCAGCAAGTCTCTTAATATTTGTTTGTTGCAGTTTCTTCAGCTATAAAATGGAGATAACAATAGCACCTACTTTGCCAGATTGTTGTGAGGATCAAATGAGATGATATTTGTAAAGCACTTAGCACAGTGCCTGGCACACAGAAAGCACTCTATGAATGCTAGCCACCATTGATATTTTCAGTCTAGCCATCATTTACAAGTGTGCTCCTTCAAAGAGTAAAAACTCCTGAATCCTTTTCTCAAATCATAATCTGCTCTTTTTTGAACTCTGCCTGTCCTTAATCTTCTAAAACTTTTTCATCATCTTCACTGAGACTACCTGTACATTCTTAAGACCTCTCCTAGGCCATCATCCCTGGTCTAAACTCACTTTTCTCCCATTCCAATATGAAGCTTATATATAACATTTCAACTCTACAGTGCCCTCTTTGCTTGAATTCCTTTTTTCTTTCTCAATATTAATACCTTGAGAAAACATCAGCCTTGGATTATTCCTACCATTTACTTCTTTTTCAATTATTCAAGTAGTTATAGAGTTTTACAGCTACAAATTTTTAGGGAATCATAAAAATAAGCCAATGAGAATCACTGCATATTTATGCTCTTTAATTCCAACTGGGCACTCACCGCGGCAAGATTTTCCCCCCTCACTATTTGATTCTCTCTTACACTCCCCACAGAGGTTGTTCTAAACCTTCTCTTGTTAAGCCTCCCATGATATCCCACCCCCAATTCAATTGAATAACTAATCAAATCCTTTACTGAGAAAATAGAGACCCTGTAATGGTAATGGGAATTTGAAGATCTTCCCTGCCCCTTGATAAGCCTAGGGGAATTTGAGGACTTTCTCTGTTATAAAAATAAACTCTGTCCCCTAATAGGTTGAATGTAGTCACATGGAGCCTATGGTGGGAGGAATTTGCTAAAGAGTGGAGCAGAGCCCACAGGAAGCTGGGCATCAGAGCCAGAAAGATGGTAGGAGAGAGAGGATACTCAGGCAAGGAGTTAGGTTTGTGAGTAAAATATTGATCCTGTATTGGTTTGTGGGAAGGCTAAAGGATGGTGTGGCTCTCTGCTGTGTTGTGGTGCATTAAATTCTATGTTGCTATGATGGTTTCCTGGTGTTGGATTTTGGTTTTCTGGTATCTGAATAAATGTTTTGCTTCTGTCTTCTCTATGGAGAGTTTGTTATGTTTTGTGATCGAGCACCATGTGGGAATATTTATAGTCACAATCAGTATATTTATCATCATCATGGGTGCTGTAAATATTGCATTGGCACTACAACCACTGAAAGAGTTCATTATATCTCAAAACCTGCTGACATCATCCTTCATTCACTCCTCCCTAAGTCTCTGATGAAGAGGCAATTCTTCTTCCCGCAAAAGCCAAATGTTTTGTAAGTTGGGTCTGAATTCTTTTGCAATAGTCTTCTCATCAGTCCTTTAGCCTGCTAGTTTTGTGTCCCTGAACTAGTACCTTAAGCTAGGCTTCAATTTCAGCCCAATTGAAAACATATTAACGTTTATTAAGCGCTTACCACATATAAGACATTGTTTTATATTTGACTTGAGCAAAATTCAAGGATTAATAAAGTACCTTTTCTGCTTTCAAGTAGCATATGATTTTGTAACAAAAAAACCCACAAAATTATCAAAAATAATTATCAAAATAAGAAAAGAACATATATCAGAGAGATATAAGAACAGTGACAACAGAGTTCCAAGGAAGGAAAGATCAATCATTTGGGTAACAGCAATGGTTTTCAAATCCAAAACACTTGAAGTATTTTGAAAGATATCTATGATTTCAACAAGAGCAGATGCATTGGATAGAGAATTACACTCAAAGAAAAGCCCAAGGAAAGGAATGAGGCAAAAAAGTGTTGAACATCCTCCTAATGGCGTTGTGTGGATGGGACTATCAGCACACACACCCACAGCATTTGGAAGAAAGGGGATAATAGCGTCAGAGCCCCAAACAACAACAGGATAGAGCAGGTGAGAGGGCAGTATTCATCTGTTAACAAGGAGTTTGACTTCCCCATAAGCAAAGGAACCATCCCCACCACTCCCCCCAAACATCTCTTGACTCCTGGCATTTTCATAGGCTTCCCCATACCTGGAACACTCTTTCTCTTCAACCTTGCCTCCTGGCTTTACTAACTTCCTTCAGTCTCAGATAAAATACCATCTTCTATTAGAATCCTTTGCCAATCCCCCATTAAGGTTACTCTTTTCCCTTTATTATTTCCAATTTATTCTGTATATATCTTGTTTTTATGAAGTTGTGTTCATGTTATTTCCACCATTAGACTGTAAACCTTGAGAAAGAAGGAACTGTCTTTCATCCCCTTTTGTACTCCCTGAGCTTAATATAGTACCTAGCACATGGTAGGCACTTAATTAATGTCTGGTGACTAAGCTAACTGGCTGCCAACCAGGGCCTCTGGACTTCCTTCAGGACCCTTTATGAACACATAAAGCTACCTTCTTAGGCACAGCCTTTTAGGGAAATGCAGCAAAAGCTCTAAATTAGCAGAACAACTTCACATTATCTTCATGCACTTATAACTTATACAAAGGGCAGATAGAATGAGTAGGAGGATTTGTCCTCTCTATGGAGAGTTGTCCAGGATGGTCTTATTTAATACATCTTGAAAAAGACCCAACATACATTTTAATTATTCTTCCAATAATTTTAGCTGGATAATTATGCTTTCCCAAGAACTAAAGCTCATTATTTTAAAAATAATTCGGTCCCTATTTTAAAAGACAGTCATTTCTTTAGTTTCTCTGCATATTACATTTTGGCAGTGAAAGGACTCCTATCTTTACTTGATAGAAAAAGAGAATTAAAAGATTCCAAGTCTAAAAAAAAAAATCCTAGTTATATGAATACTTAGACATTGTAGCTGAATAAAATACCTTATCAGTGGATAATAACAGGCAAATAGATTTTTGTAATAAATCAATTTATAAACTAATAGCAAAATTTGCTTACCTAATTCTAGCTTTTGTACATTATCAAAGTATTTAAAATTATTAAGTATTCCATACAAAACACTGACAAAAATTAATATCAATATAACTGAAGCAGAAGCTTTGAAGAAAGAATACATCCTGTTCAGACTCCTTCAGGCCATATCTCCTATTCCTGCTGGTTCTGTTGAAGGCTTCTTAGGTATAACAGGAACCCAGCATCAATACTTGCCAAGAGGTTGGACCTTAAGGGAGGCGCTTGAACAGTCTAATCACCTGCCAGCCTTAATATATCTTTCTGTAGCCACTCTTACTCTGCCTGGATTCATTCCTCAGTGGTTTACACACACACATACACACACGCACACACACACACACACACACACACACACACTCAAACATACATCTCATACTTTTTTCACCCATTGATTCTTTATCCTCAATTGTTACCATACAAATGCCATTTCTCATTCTCCTTTACCTGCTTTATTATCCTCATACCCCTCAATCAAAACTCTACTCTTACCACAATTTCACATTTGAGATTCCAACTCTGTCAGCTCCTCTGCGTTCTGTGAAATGTCTATTCCTAGGTAGCTATGGCATACATTAAAGTCAGGAAGATCTGAGTTCACATCTAACTTAGGCACTAGCTAATGATGATCTTGGTCAAGTAATTTAACTTCTGTGTGTCTTGAATTACTCAACTGTAAAATGGAAGTCTTTGTAAAGAATTTAGCACGTTACCTGGCACACTGTAGGGATTTAATAAATGCTTAATATTTTAAAATTAAACGTTTTCATCCTACATTTTTCTGCTTCCCATTGCCCCTTCTAGATTCTCTCTCTAATGAAGTCATTTAGTAACCTTTTTTTCCCTGTTCAATCCAAACTTTTCACCTAATCAAAATTCTAGTAGCTGTTATTTACAGACCTCCAAGACATTTCCCTTTCTTTCTCAATAAATTCAGTACCTAACTCATAGTCTTTCTCTTATATTCAACTCCTACTCTAATTCTAGGAGACTTCAATGTATTTTTTTTATGCATTGTGTTTTTATATTACAAATATTTATTAAGTAAAACAAGGAAAAACCAATAATACAGTGACCTGAACTGAAAATGCATGTGACATTCCATATTTAGAGTGTGTACATACACACACACACCCCATGCACACAGACTTCAGAAATTAACATAAATTTATTTTCTCTTCCACTGCCTACTCCCACTAAATTTTCATGATTTTCTTATCTACTCCATCTGTGCTATATAGATATCTTAATATCATTTACACTTACATAGTCACCAACTCCTTTATTTAATCATATTATTTTATCATTCCTATTCTTGACCTTTAGTATTACCTCCGATCTCTTCATCTCTCAACCCTTTCCCTGGCCATCACTCCTACACTAACTTATCCCTTACCTATCTTGATCCCTTGGCAAATGATTACAAATTTATATATTCCCTATAGTGAGCTGTTTGCCTTCTTGTCTTATTGATGATATGCCTTTTTCAAATCCCAACTTTGGATTACTCCCAACATCCATGATACTTGCTTCTCTTTGATAGTGAATGGAGCTGAAGCAAATCTTGATACCATAACAACTTATTACAGTACAACTTTGTGTATCAGAAACAACTGATCCTTTATTGGAGCAAGTCAATGCTTTTAAACCTATTTAATAAATTCATTATCCCACTGGTGATAGGGTGCATTCTAAACTTTACCATCTGTCCTTAAGCTCCCTAATGGCACCCTTCCTCCAATTCTCTTAACTGTGGACTTTGCCTCATACTTCAGCAAAATATTGAGGTGATTCATCAAGAGCTCTTTCTCCACCTGCCCTTTTTTATCTTTATTTATCTTTATTTGTCTTTTATTTATTTATCTCTATTTTTATGTAAATTAATTTTCTATAAGCTCACTGAAGACTTTATTTTTTTTTTATAACCAAAGCAGCAAACAAGATGATGGAAATTATTTTATATATTAAATATACATATGTGTAGATATGTTTGAATGTGTATATACTCATATATAATTGGGAAAATAAATATATAATATATAGTCCTTAGTATGGAATACACATATACTACTGTTATATTATTCAACACATTAATTATTATATAATATAGTGCATAAGTTACATATTTCTTTCCGCAACTAGATCTGTATTCTGAGAGATTTTCATTCCATAGCATCCAAAGATCATCAGTATTTGGCAGGGCAACATCTATTAAAATTGTGTTATTAAACTTTTTTAGGCCAGTGTCATGTACAGGTACTTGTGCTCAACACTTTTGTCTGTGATGAGACTTTGGCTCCAGTATAGTTTTGTTTGTTGTACATCAAGATTATCCAGGGATTTTTATTGTTATTACAGGGATCAATCTGTTGTCTATTAGTTGATGAAACTATCCTTCTATTGTATGATTATTATAACTTGCTGTATCTGAATAGCTTCCTAGATATTTAGTAGGTACTAAAGTTGTGCAACCTACAATATCTTACATAGATTCTACTGTTTCTTTGCAAAATCTACATGGATCAACAAGTGCCTTAAGGATGAGCTTTACATAAATTCTTTTAGCAATGGCCTGATCTTGTATAATTTTCATGAATCCCCAAGTTTCCTATGAACTAAAACGTAATACTCAGTCATCTGTTGAACATTTCTTTGTCAACATATTATTGGTTGAATATCTGTAGATATTACCTTTTAGTTCCACTCTTGGACTGTAGCTGTTCCATAAGCTTAATCTACTGGTAAAACAACATTAGTTACAATTGACAAATCTAGTGGTTTGCCTCAGTGCTTACAGTTGCTCTGAGACATGATTTCTGTTTGTTCAAAAAGTATTTTTGTGAGATTCAAAACTTTTTAACATATTTTCTGAGACCATTTTTTCAATCTTTTTTGAAGAAGTGTCCATCATTTTATAGCTTCCTTGGGGTAATGGGTCCAATGTTTCATTGAGGTTGTACTGATTTTTTTTTAATGGGTCCTTTCTAAACCTTTTGTTCTGTATTTTAAAATCCCCAAAGTATGTATTGACTGTTACTACACAACTTAATGGCCTTGTGTGACCTTCCCATTTAATTTTTACTTTAGGATAACAATACATACATAGTTGTAGCATTATCATCATCATCATTACCTTTCCATCAAAATGTCTACAATATACAATATCTTTCTTCAAAATTATGAAAATGCAGAAAATAGCAAAACTAAGAGAACATTCTAGGGTCTTGAAAAGTATCACAAACATTTTTAGAAAAGTGCACCATCACAAACCAGTATTTTCTTTCTGGTTTTCATAGACATCACTTTGAAATCCAATATATTGGATGGATAGAGCCAGGTTAAATCTCCTCAGAATCAAACAAAGTTTATAAATATATAAGTACAATGTCTGATTTGAAGGGTTTAAGGAACATTCCTCAACCCAAAAAGGTCTCATAGCATCATAAAATATTAGAAATGGAAGAGATGGTTAAAAGTTATCTAGGTTATCTCCTGTCAAAAGCACAGATTGTCTCTACAATGTTGCCAACACCGTTTATCCTCTCTATGAATACTTCCACTGAGAGGGGAATATACTAGCACATTCTGCAATCCATTCCATGTTTGATCTGTATTTATGACTGAGTTCTTCCCTGGTACAGGAAAAAAATTCCCCACAAACACTGTGGAGTTGAAAAATCTAGTTTTGAATCCTCACTGACATTAACAAGCTATGTTACTTTAGGTAAGTCTCCTTTAAACAGTTTACTCATCTATAAAAGGGGATGAAATATATATTCTTTGACTATTACCTATCAGATTTTCGGTAAAGATCAAATGAGAATGCAAAGAACCACTTTCTATCCATTAAGTGCTAGATAGAAGTGAGCATTTGTTATTATCATTATTAGTACTAATCCTATGACCACTGGCATTTGTAAAGTATTTTAAAGTTTGTAAAGTTCTTTGCATGTTTTTTTTTTCCTCATCTTAGCCTCAAAATAACCCTTTGAGTATATTTTATAGGTATTATTATTATCATTTAAAAATAAGTATATTGAAGACCAGAGAGTTTAAATGACTTGTTTATAGTCACATTTTTGGTTTACTTTTGGATCCTAGACATTTCATAGGCTGGTGACTTTACACAGCCCTCCCCCACTCAAATCCAATTCAATTGCAACTCATGTTGATGGAATCCTAATAAAGCTGCCCACAGCCTCAATATTCTGACTTCCTTATGGGCCTGAATGAACAGCAGGCATGTCCCAATTTAACCACACTATCTAGCTTTAACCACACCACAGGCCCCAAAATTCAATCATAGGTCTCACTAAACAGTAGGCCCACTGCCTCTAGCTATCCTCTGCCCCAGATCCAATTCTCATGTTTAAACAGCTATGTCCACACACTCAAGCACAATCACATCATCCATGTAGCCCAAGACAAGGCCACAGTACCTAACCAGAGAGAACCACAATAGCTAGCCAATCAGAAAGCAGTATGACCAGTATGTTTGACCGCCAAATCATAGAAGGGGTTTACCCTAAGATACTGCATGTGCATAAATAATAAAGAATTGACCTAGAGGAAACTTATGATGTAGATAGACTTATCATAATAGTATTATCATATATAAATGCCCCCCCCTTTGGGTTTTCCTGTATGCATTGTGTGCATATGAGCAGTTCCATTCAGGTTGAGACTCCTCCTCCATTTCCTAATCCCTTACCAATACCTCCTGCTTTTTTCATATTCATAATTTCTATTGTGTAATCGACATCATTACACTATAAAATTGCCTGTTTTGTCTCACTAAATTGCTGGTTCCTCTTGGAACCCAACTTGCTTCAGAGGGGTGCCAATCCTCAGTAAATGCCTGTACTTGGATTAGAGGTAGTCTGAGTCTGAATTCTTTTGAGATGACCCCCACAACACACCACAAAACCACAACAATGTCATAATCTTCCTGATGTCATGGTCCTCTTCCAGAATGAAGGACAAACCACAACCCATGAGTAGTCCCAGTTGCTCCAATGGGGACCCAGCTAGCCAGTTATGGTTGGCCCTCTTCTCCTCTCCTCTTTCTTCTCCTCTCCATTAAGACCATGTCTTAAACCCAATTCATTCTGGCTCTCAAAGTTTGAACTACAAATTGGTCCCCGCCGAAGCACAACTTAGTGGTTACTTTTTGGGCCCTCCTAGGTGAGAGTGAATGTCAATAGTAATTGTTTCTTTTTTGTCCAAAAACCCTGAGGGTCTTCCCTTCTAAGTCTGATTTTTTTTCTAATTTTTTTTATTAAAGGGGTCATCCCTTGACTCATTTCTTAAACAGGCCAATTCACTGAATGGGGGCCTTGGATCAAGAAAGTGAGAACTGGGAAAGACCTTTGCATGTCTTGTAATAAGGGAATGTATACTCACTAAAAGTGTGTGCCACTGGCATCCATGACTTATGGTAAAAATAGAAATGGAAAAAGGGATTCCTTTCAAATTGCCAGTTTCTTGATATGGTCTTTTTTCCACATAACATAATATTAAGTTGTAGTATATGGAAGACCCTACTAAATAAGAGCTATGATCAACTAAAAAGAATTTGGCCTAACAATATTGTTTTAAGTATAGTATTTCACTGCATAATCATTGCAACCATATAGCTATCACACCCTGTTTTGTTTTTTTCAGCCCAAAAATTGGCTTATAACCTTTCATCATATAATCCTCACATGGTATCCTCTTCGTCATGCTGCTTAAAAGGTAAACAGAGAAGCAATGTATTCAACAGTGGCAGATGGATATGCATTTATCACTGGCACATTGTGAACCAGGAGCCTAGAATTCTCAGCCCATGGGCATTGTCAATATATTTCCAAAAGCCCACGTGGTTTGTTTAGAGCTCTGCAGTACAGGGGCCCAGTAAAGAGCCATACACATAAGGTGAGTAGATGGGCAGACAAAGTTGCCATGAGTAAGTTATATGAAAGACTTGAATCTTCCTACACTAGCTAAACTATACAGTTCATCTGCCAGCAATACATTAATGTATGAATTATTTCTTTCTGATTACGGGTAAATATAAAAACTATTCTATGAGCTTCAAGCTGAACGTGGTTGTGCTCACTTAACAGCATGGAAACAGAACTGCAGAGAGTCTTCAGTACATGAAAAGTTGGTGCAAGACTAGAAGAAACTAAGAGGTAAGTAGCACTGGCACAATTTAAAAAAAAAAGCTTCACATAATTATATAATGTTAATGGAATCTGAAGATCTTCCTTGCCCCTTTGTATTGGCAAGTAAGCAGGTACTTAGAACCTTGTTTTAAGCTGTTTAATTAACACAGAAGTAGTTAACACCTTGGCAGGAAGTTGCTGATGTAACAGGAAGGGGCAGAACAGGGAGTAGTTATACCATATATAAGGAAAGGCTCCAGCTGGGAATGGCAGAGTTTCCTGGGGTAAGCATCTGGAGGCTGGAACTTCTGCTGAGACCTTTCTTCTGCTGAGACCTTTCCTTTGGGAATTTCTGCTGAGAATTTCCAAGAACCAGGCTGAGGAGCTACAGTGAGTGAGAGAAGAGGATCCCTGCATGAGGGAGCCTGTTCTGTTGTGAAGGCTTGGGAATGTAGATGTTCACTGCATTAACCATGTGTACCAACTTCATAGCTACTGTAATGACTCTGGCTTTATGGTTCTGAGACTCAGCTTTCTGGTTTGGGGACTAGGTTTTCTGGTATTTGAAAAAAGGCTTTCGTTCCATCCTCCATATGGAGACGCTGCTACATTTTGTGATTCACAACTATACCAGCATATTCATAACCACCACAGGTGCTGTGAATATTGCATTATTGTTACAAATGGTGACACCTCAATTTTTTTTTGCAAAAATTAACATAAAATTTGTGACAATTATGCTGTGAAATATGGTGTCATAAACATTTAGAAAACACACAGAGCTCATCTGTCAGTAGAACACCTTTAATAGATGCTATGAATAAACAAATTTTGGGGTCAAAAATTGAAGAAGAAAAGAAAAGTAGTCTTATTTGAATTATGATGCAATGCAGTTAATGATCTCACATTTCTCCTTAAAGCAATGACTCATTTTTTAACATCAATCATCTTCTGTCAATTCTGCATGACGATTTGTCACAAATACCCAAGTTTCAAAAGAATTTAAACTGTATCTCACCAAAAGGTCAAAAGAGATGTTTATGATTGGCATGAGTAGGCTGAAATGTATCACCAATGTAGAATTCTTTAGAAAAAGTAGTATAAAGCATATTGTCATGGATATTTATACATGGAAAAAGAGGTGGGGCATTCTGGTAGTGAGGGCAAATGATAACCAACTGATAATCCAGATTATCCCCTTGGTAACAAAACAATGTCATTATTCCTAGATTAAGGTGTGGACAAGAGATAGGCAGACCCAAATGAGCTGCAAACAATCTAAAGAAATATCTTTCTTAATCAGGTCTCTTAATACATGAAAATGTACAGAAATGGTTTAAATAGTATAACTAGCTTTTTTTTAATTGAAAGTGTGGACTGAGAGGTGACAGCATACTATGCACTTTATCAATTGCTTCCATTTTCATGTTTCATTTAAACTTTTCTCTTTCTTTGATACTTAAATATAAGTGTTTCCCCCCCCCCCCCTTTGGAAGACATCACAATTAAGGCAATGAATAATTTAAAATCTAGATTTTGAATTTTAATAATATACAGAGAAATTACATACTCTCAAATATTACACTAAATTTTGTTTGCTGTTCTTATATATGTATGATTAACCAGTCAACAATGAAAAGAAAATATTTCAATTACTACAAATAAGAAGATTGTTACAGGTCTTATTTTTCTCACCTTGGAATCCTTCCATCTTCTCCCTTAGGCAATAATGTTTGCATTATTACAAGTGGATTCTTTCTCATTATTATGGGGGTAGGAAACTAATAAAAACATAAATTTAAAAAGACAGAGTACTTAATAAAATATCTAATGTCAAAATCCCAGTTACAAATTCATCGCCAATCTGGGGGGAGAGAAGTGTTTTAAAGATATAAAAGTCACTAAAATTATTTATAAATTTAAAACAGAAAGGTTGGGCTTCTGAGAGGGAATACAATCACTCATTGTCTTAGCCCCTTGTGGGAGTTATAAATTTTAATCATCTTTCTCCAACCACCAGAGATCTTAGTACTGTCACGCAATAAGATACATGCATTTCCATTTTCAGTTAAACTAAAAATGTAAGACATAATGGCCCATTTTATACAAAAGCAATCTTGTCAGAGGCATTCTATCATGTGGCAAATGGAGCTTCACTACAGGTACCCACCAGATATATTTTCCCACAACCAGATTCAGTGAAGCAGCCAGGGCCTTTGGGCATTTAAAGTGTTCTTTAGGTAGCATCATAAAACAAGTGCCTATTCAATTTAGAATACATATCTCGAGCTCCATGCACCCTTTACAAAGGACCAATTACTAACCCAAGGATTGAAAAGATATCTACTTAATAGTTATTTACATTCTGTTCTCTTGGTTTATGATTTTGGGGTAGGTGGTGTACCAAAAATCCATGACCCAAAGCTGCACTCAATTGCCAACATGGTGCCCTAGGCACAAGTCTTCTAAAACTCATTATTTTTTATGTCTAAGGCCGATAGGAACTCTGTGTAGCTGCTGTATCCTAGCTGGAAAGTTTATCTTCAGTAAGTCTTACCTCTAGCTCTCCCCAAAGATTATTTGTTGTTGCATGCAACATTGTACTGTTTGTTACAACTCAATACCATGTTCACTAATATCAAACCCTTCGGTCTGCTTCCTGAAAATTGTTCTGAACACCCTTTAAGTTTATTGGAAAGATATCATGTTCACCAGAGCAGGCTCATAAAGCTATGTGTGTGGCCCTCATCTATGTTATGAAGGATGGGGCTGAAACGTGACGGCACGAGTCCACTCCCAGAGAGAATGTGAATCATTATCTGAGAATGATCTATAGAATTGGTTGTAACTGCAAAATGAATTTTTCAATAAAGAAAGAAGTAACCCTTTCTGTCGTTGTTTTCCTGGTTGTTGCATAATAAATATACATGTTGTTGGTAGGAAGTGTTGTTCCTCCTCCCTTCCCCAGGTTACTCCATTAGCCAATGTTTATCCTGCTATTTTCTATTCCACTATAGGATTTGGAACCCATTTGGACTTGGCATCTGTTGTTGCTTCTAGCATGTCTGGCTTAGGAGGATCAGAGTTGCAAATTCTACTGGGAAAATATTGGAAATTAATTTAATGCTCAATGCAGAACAAAGATTACACTAGATGTTGTTTGATCAGAAAAATGTTTTGAATCATTATAACTTGTGTGTTTTTAAAGGATGGCATTTTAAAATAAAATTCTTCAAAAGACTGTGTGTGTGTGTGTGTGTGTGTGCTCACACAGTCACTGTACCATGCAAATTTAGTCTTCTATATAACTCTGCACAGCTTTGAAGCAGGTGGTATATTACACAGTACTATAGTATACTACAGGGTACATTAATTCCTCCAAAAAGAAATAAAGCTAAGACCCATAGTAGTACTCTCTACTATAGAGAAACATAATTAGAATATCTCATTAGTACATTTCTCCACCAATTATGTCCCATTTTTTGGTTCCCAGCCTCTCTAATTTACCATCTTAATAGAACATTGTCCCATATAATACAATTCAAGAGAGGTGGGACACTGAAAAATGTACTAATGAAGTTTTACTATATTCTCTGCATAATTTTTATAACATCAGATAATAGGGTTTAAATCTAAGTAATATCTATCAGGAAGTCTGCATAAAAGATTAAGCATACCCATTAACCAGTACAGTATAAATTTTATTAGCTTCATAAGTTCTATTTGGAAATAATTATAAAAATACTACTATGTAGGCAGTCTTTGATGTATAAATGCCTATCTTACATGATTTAGATACAAATGGTAGCCCTAGTTTGGGATTCTTTTTTTGGTGGGCAGACCTTGGTGGAACTCTGCTTATTCTATTGCCTGGGGATTTCCCCAGTTCTACTTCACTTTCCCCAACTTTTTTTGGTGGTACAATGATACAGGTCCCCTATTAGCACTGTTGCCTTAGGAGAATTCCATTTTGACTTCTTTCTTCTTGGGTCCAATCCCTTCCCAAGACCATTAAGTCCAAGAAATCTAGTATCCTGACCTTTGTGACTGTCATAGGATAATAAATTCAGTACTTGCTATTTCCCCTTACATCATTATCACTCAAGCATATAAACAGGACAATGCTGCTACATTGACAAAATTCTTTTTTTGACTTGGATGGCATCAGTATGTTTGAATGGCTAGTTGCCTTGTCAGATGTTGTGGAAAGAGATGCTCACCTCAGACCCTGTCACTATTCTTCCATCCTATTTAGTCAACCAACAGGCATATTATAAACATATATAATGTTAGGCATTGTGCTAAATACTGGGAATATAAATAAATGCAAAAACAGTCTGCCTTCAAGAAACTCACATTCTAAAGGAGGAAAGTATATGTATATAACTACATCCAAGCATATAAAAATATAGAAAATAGATGGAAAGAAATTTCAGAGTAGAAGGGACTAGCATTTGGGGGGAACCCAGAAATGCTCTTGCAGGTGGAAGGATTTAAGCTAAATCTTGAAGGAAGTTAGAGAAATGAAAGGGCTGAAGTGAGGGGATAGCGTAACCAGCAATAGAGGGCAGTCATAATCTTCCCTTTATCTATAGATCTAACAGGCAAATTTTTTTCAGGCTCCCATAATTTACTTATGATATCACCATTTATGTCTAAATCCTTTATTTGTTTTGGCCTTATCTTGTTATATAGTGTGAGATGTTGATCTATGTCTAGTTACTGCCAAACTTCTTTCCAATTTTCCCTGCACGTTTGGCATATAGTGAGTTGTTACTACAAAAGTTTGGATCTTTGGGTTCATTGGACACTAATTTACTATGGTCATTTACTACTGTGTAATGTGTACTTAATCAATTCCACTGATCCACTACTCTGTTACTTAGTCAATAACTGGTCGTTTTGATGATTATCACTTTTAAATATATTTTGAAACCTAAAACTACTAGGCTGCCTTCCATAAAATTTTTTCATGGATTCCTTTGATATCTTTGACCTTTTATTCTTCCAGATAAATTTTGCTACTATTTTTTTCTAGATCTATAGAATAATTCCTTAGTAGCATGATTAATATGGAATTGAATAAGTAAATCAACTTAGACAGAATTGTCATTTTTGTTATGTTAGCTCTGCTGACCCATGAGCAATGAAGAGTTCTCCAATTGTTTAGATCTGCTTTATTTGTGTAAAAAGTGTTTGTAATTGTCTGCATATAATCCCTGGGTTTGTCTCAGCAAGTAGACTCTTCAAGTATTTTATATTGTCTGCAGTTATTTTAAATGAAATTTCTCTTTCTATTTTCTTGCTGCTGGGTTTTGTTGGTAGTATATAGAAATGCTAATGATTTATGTGGCTTTATTTTATATCCTACAACCTTGCTAAGTTGTTGTTTCAACTAGTTTTTAGATGATTCTCTAAGGTTGTCCCAAGAATAGCATTGCATCATCTTCAAGTGTGACAGTTTTGTTTTCTCATTGCCTATTTTTTTATTTCTTCTTTTTTTTTTTTTGTCTTTTGCTATAGCTAGCATTTCTGCTACTGTATCAAATAATAGTGGTGATAATGGGAATCTTTGCTTCACTTCTGATCTTATTGGAAAATTTTAAAGTTGATGCTCATTAGAGATAATGCTTGGTCATGGTTTTTGATAGATAATTATCATTTTAGGAAAGGTTCCATTGATTCTTATTCTTTCTAGTTTGCTTTTAATAGGAATGAGTGTTATATTTTGTTGAAGGTATTTTATTGATTGATATAATGATATGATATAATCATATGATATTTATTATTAATTTTACCAATTTGGTCAACTATTCTGATAATTTTCCTAATATTGAACCAGCTATATATTCCTGTCATAATTTATGATCTTTGTGATATATGCCTATAATTGCTAATATTTTGTTTAAAATTTGCATTGATATTCATTGGCCTATAGTTTTCTTCCTGTTTCTGCTCTCCCTAGTTTAGATATCACAACTATATTGTATCATAAAGGGAATTTGGTAGGAATCCTTTGTTATCTATTTTTTTGAACTAGCTTTTATAGTATTGTGGTCCATTGTTCCTTAAATGTTTGGTAGAATTTACATATAAATCCAAGTGTTCCTGGGAATCCCCCAGCCCCTTTAAGTTCATTGATGGCTTGTTCATTGTTTGTTGTTGTTTTTTCTGAGACAAGGTTATTTAGGTATTATATTTCTTCTTCTGTTAATCTGAAAAGTTTTTGTTTTTGTAGATATTCATTCATTCACTTAAAGTGTCAGATTTAGTGGCATACAATTGGGCACAATGACTGCTAAAAATTGCTTTAATTTCATATTTGTTGGTAGTATAGTCATTTTTCATTTTTGATAGTAATTTAGTTTTCTTCTTTCTTCCATTTCAATAAAGTTAACCAATATTTTTTTCTATTTTATTTTGTTTTTTAAATAAATCTAGCTCCTAGTTTTATCAGCTAAATATTTTGGTTTTTTTACTTCCAATTTTATAAATCTCTCCTTTGATTTTCAAGATTCTTATTTTGGCATTTAACTGGAGATTTTTAATTTGTTCTTTTTTATTTCTTTTAGTTACATGTTCAATTCATTTATCTGCTTTCTCTTTTTTGTTGATGTAGATGTTAAGAGATATAAAATTTTCCCTAACCACTGCTTTGGCTGCATCCCAAAATTTTGTGATGTTGTCTCATTGTGGTCATTCTCTTTAATGAAATTATTTGTTTCTGTTATTTGTCCTTTGACCCACTCATTCCTTAAAATTAGATAATTCAATTTTCAATTAGCTATTAATCTGTGCTTCCCTGGACTTTTTTGAAATAATAATTTTATTGCATTATAGTCAAAAAGTGCAGGTTTAGTATTTCTATTTTTCTGCATTTGGTTCTGAAGTTTTTCTGCCCTAATACACGGTCAATGTTTTTGAAAGTTTGCTACGTACAGCTGGAGAAAGATATATATTCATTTCTATTCCCTCTGAGGTTTTTCCAGATAGCTATCTTATCTAATGTTTGTAAGATTCCCATTCATCTCCCTGACTTCTTATTTATTTTACAGCTAGAATTTATCTAACTCTAAGGTCCCCCACTTGTATAGTTTTATTATCGATTTCCTCTGATATTTCATTTAACTTTTCCTTTAAAATTTAGATGCCATGTCATTTGGTACATACATTTTTAATATTGATTTCACTTCATTGTCTATGGTGTCTTTTAGTAAGATATGGTTTCCCTGCTTATTCCTTTGTCTCAGATAATGATTATTGCCCCTTCCTTTTTTTACTCCAGCTGAAGCATAATAGATTTTGCTCCAGTCCCTTATTTTAACTGTGTTTTTTTTAACTATTCTAATCCATTCTGCTATCTGCTTCTGCTTTATGTGTGAGTTCTTTCCATTCATATTCACAATTATGATTACTAATTGTGCATTTCCATCCATCCTATTTTCTTATATTTGTCATTCTCTCGCTGTGTCTCTCTTGCTCTCTCTCTCTCTCCCTTTCTCTCTCTCCCTCTCTCTCTCTCTCTCTCTCTCTCTCTCTCTCTCTCTCTCTCTCTCTCTCTCTCTCTCTCTCTCTCTCTCTTTCTCTCTCTCTCTGTCTCTTCCTGTACCTCCCCTAAAATCTATTCTGCTTCTGAATACTGCCTTCTCTTATCCACCCTCCTTTCTCTTATCTTCCTTCTTTCTCTTATCCCCTTCCCAAAAACTCCTCTATTGGGTAAG